>PVIC010008476.1:0-48053 GCA_004025085.1 Thryonomys swinderianus
TCTGTGTATGTTAACACAAAGCAGAAGACATTGAATGAAATTCAGTTTCTTCCTGCCAATTTTCATCTCCAAGTACTGGCTTTTGAGTGGTGAGCAAGAGCATGGATCCAACCAACATCAGTTTCTTCATCCTGCCCTGTCCCCAAGGCAGTATTGAAATTGGCTAAGGATAGAAATACATTCTTTAAATAAAATTCTTTCAAGAAAATCCTCCAGAGTTCACTCAAGGATGATTTGGCTTTTCAAGAATGGGCATGTGCTGAAGCTAGCTATTGTACTCAATAAGTTTTCAACCATAAACTGGAAGGCCCCCTGCAGATTGTAGTAACTTCCCCTCCCCCAAAGAAACATGACCTGTGAAGAGGGGTCATGACCATTGTTATCTGTGTAAAAGAACCCTAAAACTCTCTTTTCATCATGCAGTCAATCAAGAAGCAACCTCCCCTTTTCCTTCCTGTAGATTCCCCCACTATCAACTGATTGGAACCAGCCCCTTTCCACCCTGCCATGTGACCACACAATGAAGTCTTTTCTTCTTGCAAAAACTTGGTGCCACAACATTGGCTGCTATGCATATTGAGCAAGTCCTTGTCCAATGTTAATGTCTAATCACACAGTCTTGTGTTCAGCATGAATTAAGTCTCTTCAACCAGAATCCTCTGACACCTGGTGCTACTCCTCAGCACAGTTCCATCCACTGATGTCTCCCAGCGTCTTGCCTATACCATTCCATCTTGCCCATGCTGTATTCAGAGTTGAGCTTGATCTCTCTCCCCATTGCAAAACTTATTTCCCTGGCCACTGTACCTATGAAGACACTTTAGAAAAGAAAATATTTGTTTCTTTTCTTTAGCAGGTGTCAATAAATAATTATTTTCTTTAATAGAAGATACGGAGGCAAAGTTCAGATTCACTGAAATCTGAGCTAGGTCTAGTTCCAAAATTTGAGCCAGCATTGTATTTCATTTTAAGTTTTACAGATAACATAACCAAAGAATTGAATATTTCTGTTTTTTCTTATTAATTTGTATTCCCACATGCATCCAGGGAACCAATTCCTCAGGAGCTGAATCTACTTCTAGATTCTACTGGTAACTTTCACTTTCACTACATGTTTCTGGAGCCAAAGCCATTCTTGCAAATCCCACTCCATGGAAATCAACTTCCCCAACCAAATCAGGCTGAAGGAAAATAAAAGAAAGTGGCTGGACTTCAAATGGTCTTTTGACAATAATACAGAAAAGCCACTGAAAGGGATGCCAAGGAACTTAGCAGAGACATAAGAATCAAGAGCCCCGAGGGCTGGAGGGTTGGCTCAGTGGTTCTGGCACCTGCCTCACAAGCGCAAGGTCCTGAGTTCGATCCGCGGTAACCACAAACAATGCTGGGCGTGGTGGCTCACGCCTGTAATCCCAGCACTCAGGAGGCAGAGGCAGGAGGATTGCTGAGTTCGAGGCTTGCCTGGACTACATAGTGAGCTCAGAGCCAGCCTGAACTACAAAGCGAGACCCTGTATCAAAAAAAAAAAAAAAAAAAGACTGGCCAAAATGGCATAATCACACCTTTGAAATTACAAATAACCCCTTTAACATCACTACTCTTCTTTCCACATTAAAATTTTCCTAATTGTCTCAAAGATTATTTTTTAAATTGGATCCAAATGTGGTCTGTTAATTGCATTTGGTTTTGCACCCTGAAGACTCACTGATTCCTTAGGGAAACCAGATTATCAGGAGAATGTCCTGATTCTGCACTTGACTAGTTGGTTATACTAGGACTTGTTAACCTTATCCCCAGTATATCCAATAACCTGACAGATTCAGAGACTTCATTCAATTCAAGGGTATGTTTTAGGTTGTGTGCTGCATATTATCTATTATACTACAACATATGGCCTTTCAAGTCATATAATTTTTTTAAAAAATTGTTAACATGCACAGTAATTGTACTTGTTTATGGGATACCTGTGCTTTCTTGATATGCATATTATATAATCACATTAGGGTAATCACTATATCTATCACTTCAAACATATTTATTTCTGGTGAGAGCATTCAAAACACTCTGTTAGCACTGGGCGTGGTGGCTCATGCCTGTAATCCCAGCACTTGGGAGGCAGAGACAGTAGGATTGCTGAGTTCAAGGCTTACCTGGGCTACCTGGGCTACATAGTGAGCTCAGGGCCAGCCTGAACTACAAAGTGAGATCCTATCTCAAAAAAAATAACACTCTGTTAGCTATTATGAAATATACAATGTGTTATGATCAATGATAGTCATCCTACTGGGAAATGGAACACTAGAACTTATTCTTTCTTCCTAACTGCAACTTTGTCCAAAATTTTAGTGTTATGATTAGTCCATGGCTTCAGATTGTATCAGCCTGAGCCCTCCAGTATGAAATTCTTCACCAGCACATCTTCTATTGAATTTTACATCTATTGAAGACTGATGCCACAATTAGTTTTTCCATGGGATTTTTTAAAAAATCACTATGAACCCATAGATTTAAAAATATGCCTCATGTGTCTCAGTTTGCTGTAGTTATTCTTTTTGATGTCCAAATTGTTCCATTTGGGCGACTGGGAGCAACTTCAGATGGTCTTTCTGTCCCGTTGACAGGAGCAATAGTCTCAGTTTTCTGTTTCCTGGTTCAACAGAATGCCACAGGCTCATGCTGTTCATGACCTGCTCCTCATCTGGAATCAGCACCTTTTCCAAGGAGGAGTCTTCTCTGTCATGAACTATCCCCTCCTCTGGAATGAAGTCATAACAAAATAAACATGTAATGAGCCCTCTTTCAAGCCAAGTTTCCTTCAGAACTATACTTCCAATTATGAGCTCACACCTTTGCTTGGAATTTAAAGGTCTACTTCAAATAAGAGCTTCACATTTTCAAGCACTATGAAATTAATATAATCTTTTGAGCCCAACACACAACACATACCTGTTTTGAAATCTCCTTATCAAAAACAGATGGCAGCATAACATGAACAGTTTTCCACAATTCTGCAGAAAATAGTCTTAAGAAATAATAACTTGGTCAATGAGGAAATTGGTTGCCACTCTATACATTTAAAATATAAAAGATGATAATTGTGGCAATGAAAACTTTAAAAGATTTTTCTCCTTCCATTCACCAATAGTATGTCATTTCATGTTGATAGGACCTTCTTTCCATCTCATTGGAGTTCTTTTCCCTTTACAGAGAGCAATGCAAATGAGATGACTTACTTCTGAGATTCTAGACAGGTTGAATGCCCAAGAAATTTCAATTGTGTTTGAATTTTAATAAGTTCACTTTCATAAACCAGTCTTTGAGAAAAATGAGGCATTGTGGTGCATGCCTCTAATCCCATCACTCTCAAAGCTGAAGCAGAAAGAGTGCAAGTTTAATACCAGCTTGAGAAATTTCAGCAACTTAGTGAGACCCTGTCTCAAAATAAAAAGAGGTCTGGCAAAGTAGCTTAGTGCAAAGGCCTGGTTCAATCCTCAGTTCAGATATACTGTAAGATGCAGTGCTGCCCAGCGAAAGAGTTCAGTGATAATATTCTGCCCATAAGGCCAAACTGAAGGTAACCTAGTATATAGAACAGGAAGAGATTTTCTCAACTACTGTGAGGTTCATGAACTGAGGCCCTTATAACAAAATAAACATTGATAAGAAAGAAACAGGCCAATTTATCTAATATTAGCTCTGCATGATATGTAAGTCTTCAGCAATAAAGACCCAAAGACACAGGCAAAGTCATGAATTTTTATTCTTAGGTGTGAGAACCACAGAGAAGAATGGGGTGTGTAATGGTAGCACCTGGGAGAACTTAGTTTGCTCTGTTCCTGTTCTTCAGAGCCACAGATGTGTCATTTCCTCCCTACACAGAGACAGCACCTCTCAACCGTGAAACTATGACCTGCTTCAGACAAGAAGCCCAATGATAGGCTGACTGGGGCTGCCATTTTTGATCTCTGGTTTTCAAGGCTGATTATTTTCTAGCCAGGTCTTATTTTCGGGAAAACGTGGTACATGCCTCTGCCTGTGAGTTTTCCTGTAGAGTGGAGCCTGTCACCCTACAGGACTGATTTTATCACAGCTCTGCAGTGGAGCCCATTTCCATGATAGTGGCTTGGTGGAAAAGTGTCAAATGACTGTGTTAAACTCAGTGCTGTAAGTGATCTGATGCCTTAGAGGTGTCTTATCTGATCATTTCCTCTAAGCAATTTGTAATGAGTTTCAATATCACTTCCCCTTGGCACATAATATCCTCCTCCCTCTCACCTGGAGCCCTCTTGCTCATGGTGTAAAGATCTGGTGTCCAGACATGGACTGTGTCCATGAGTCAAATCTAGATGCAAGTGTTCATAAATTTCTCATGTCCCTGGGAGCAGAGTGAGCTTGGACAACTATCGTCACTTTTTAACTTCCTCACTCCCACAGCCTTCCGGTGAATAACAGAAATGCAGACAGCAGAGAAATGCAGCCTCAACTCTGACTCATGCACAGAATTCTCCAGCTACCTCCAAGGCAGCACCTGCTCCAAACTTATCACTTAGCAGTGACCCAGCACCACATACAGAAAGGCCCTGTGTGAGATCATGGAGAGGCCCGCAGGTCACTACCTTCACACCATGCTGTTAAACTCAGTGACTATTCAACAGGGTGGGGGAGGGGAGCAAGCTGGACTAAATTTCTGGTGCTGCGTCATGCAGATGTAGCAGAGGGCCTTCTCGGCTTGGCAGTGTCATAATGCCTCAAGGGTCCTCCTGTCTAGCAGGAAAGATGGCCTGCTTGTTTCCTTTGCATTTGAAAACCCTGACTACCATTCTAAAGTGACATCTTTAACCTCAGAAATACCTAGGACCAAAAAAAGGCAATGACACAAAGCACTCATAACTGCATCCACATTTGACCTATGTGTGAATCAAGTGTTTTATTCTTTCTGCTCACAGGGATGAAGGGAAGGCCAGAATGATAACATCTGCAGAAATCAAAGCAAGCAAGCACAGCATGCCTTCCAACACCACTTGTTTGTAGAAGGAATCCAGTGAAAGAACTAGAGTGGGAACAGAGACCCTGGTGTACACTGCACTGGGCAAACACAACCCAAAACATGTGTCCTCTCCATTGTACCCAATGCCAAGGTCAGCTGTGCTGGTGAGATAGGAATATATTAGTTTCCTGGACACCTGGCATGCTACAGACAGATTAACACACTACAATATGTGGAGGGACTCAGATTTCTCCCCACGGGTTACAGAGAAAGGATTGTTTGCATGCTGGTGAGAGGTAGAGTCAAACTCAGAGAGAATGATGTTACAATAAACACAACATCACGCCCCAGGGGCCTGCTTGAGTATTTCAGGGCAGTAGCAGGCCCTTCCCTCGCTGGAGAGGGGCACGGTTCAAAGTTGGCCCAACCAAGGAGAAGCCTGGCTCATAGGCTGGTCCTCTTCTAATGTCAACTAACTCTCACCCTTTGACTCTTGGTCCTGAGTTGTGCTGAGCTGGCCGCAGCCTCTCTCAACAGCACTTGGGACATTGCACTGGACTCACTAGGGCTACAGCCTCCAGGAAGCATGCCATCGGTAGATGACTTTTTAGAGCACATAGGGGAATTCCACTTCTTCCAGAAACAAACATTTTTCCTCTTATCTCTGTTCTCGGCTGCCTTCACCCCCATCTACGTGGGCATTGTCTTCCTGGGCTTCATCCCCAACCACCGCTGCTGGAGCCCTGGAGTGGCCGAACTGAGCCAGCGATGTGGCTGGAGCCTGGCCGAGGAGCTCAACTACACAGTGCCGGGCCTGGGGGCTGAGAATGAGGCCTTTCTCCGCCAGTGCATGCAGTACGAAGTGGACTGGAACCAGAGCACCCTCGGCTGCAGGGACCCTCTGTCCAGCCTGGCTGCCAACCGGAGCCACCTGTCACTGGTGCCCTGTCAGCATGGGTGGGTGTACGACACGCCTGGCTCCTCCATCGTCACTGGGGTAAGTGAACTCAGAACTCTGAACCAAAAAAAAGGCAAATAATTGAGCTTTTCTTAAGGAAGAAACCAGAAAGACCTTCATTCTTAGAGTTGCCTAGACATGCTCTTTGGACTTGATGTATATTATAAAACCCTAGTTTCTAAGTGAAAGCATGCAGCTTCTAGTTTGTCTAGGATATGAGTATCTAGGATATTAGCTAAAACTGCCTCAGATTCTGATAATGATTCTAGTTCATACAAGTCTCAGAAGTAAGAAACAAGCCAAGGTTGTGAAATAGAAAATTTTCAAAGAGAAAAAGTGGGTAGGGGTAAGTAAACAAGGGAAAGAAAAAATTTGAAGGTAAAAAAAATGAAGCAAAGCATATGTTATGTATATAGTGGGTGGCAGGATTGTAGTGTAGGGTGGGCAGGGGTATGGGAAAATGAGAATTAAGCTGTGTCATATACTGCTACAAATTCTCAATGTTGACTGTGATCGTGATGTGTATATAAAATGTACCAATAAAGTCAATTTTTAAAAAACAGAAGCCAAGGACTTGACGACAGGAAAGGGAATATTTTCAAGCTTTCTTTTTTTTGGGAAGCCTTACCTCTCCCTCAGTTCTCCCATCACACAAACGACCCTGTAGAGCATGTGGCATTCACCAAAATGGTGCTTTACTGTGTGCTTTTCTCTTGATAACTGTTTATTCCTCTTTAATTTGCTCAATGTCCAAGTGAATCTACTGTGGCACAATTATTTTTGTCAAAAATTAAAATCATAGCAAAATCTATTGCAAGGCTTTGTTCCCATAAGAGAAAGTAATTCATAGAAACTTTTATTGGCGGGAAAGCAAAATGGAAGGTAAAAATATTCTGAAAACAAAAGTGAGCCTTCTGGCTTAACTGAAAGGACCACTTTCATAATGTAAAGACATGTTGTACAAATGCATATCAGGCAGAGGAGCCTCATTCAAAAGATCAGAGTAGTTATCTGTAATGTAGATGGTGGTGGATTTAACATCTCTTCTTTGTACAGAGAAGAGGAAATTAAGGCCCAGAGTGCAACAAAATTTTGTGCCAGCCACAGATTGAGTGACAGCAGAATTAACGTCAGAAGCCAAATTCCTGGTTTCCAGGCCAGCATCTTCTGACCCCATTATCTGTCTTATTCCAGACAAAAGCAAATGCAACAGTCACTAGCAGGACACTCTAAATCCCTTGCTGTTAAAAAGTCAGCTAAGAAATGCTGACCAGCACCTTTTCCTCCTGGCTGCACATATGTTATGTCCATGTGGCTATTTACCTCTGTGTCTTAAAATTAGGAAGGGGAAGTGGATTCATTTACAGGTTTGTGCAGCTGATTGGTCACCACTGTAGTTTAGCCAAATGTCAGACTGGAAGGTGGGATGCTGCATGGATTTTTGGACCAAATCTTTTGGCTTTGTACAGAACAGTAACGTGGTCAAGAAAAAGCAAGGTCATTGCCACTCAGCCATACTAGCTCATTTTGCAGAATATCTAGTGAGCTCCTTGGCTGAGTTCTGTCTAACAAGATTATGCTTTCTTTCCCTCCTGGCCTGGAACATGTCTCACATCTGGACAGTTCAACCTAGTGTGCGCCAACTCCTGGATGCTGGACCTATTTCAGTCAGCTGTGAATGTAGGGTTTTTCATTGGTGCTGTGAGCATCGGCTACCTAGCTGACAGGTAGGTAAAACACCTACAGGGCAAGTTCCCAGTCGTAGATTTCTTCCACCACTTTGATAATAATGACGCATGCTTTTATTTTTTCAAATGTTTTAAGGTCAGAGAGAGTTATTTCAGCACTAAGCAGCAATTTTTTTCTTGTAGGCTATCCAACAATTAAGACCCAGAAAGGGAAGTAAAAGATGGTTTAATCCCTTCTGTAATTCCCATTTTACTCTTTGCCCTCTTTGCCCCCAACTTGGTCATGAGCCTTCAGGATTGTGAGCTTCCTCCCATCCTCCGCTGTCCCTCATGCACTAGGACCCTCAGCACAAGGCCGAGCACAGAATGTCCCATTGCCTGTCAGCCTGGAGGCTTCCGGAATTGGGTTCCTGGAGCCACACAGGACTGTGTGTACAGAATCTTTCATATAATAAGTCTAATGAAAATGGAACTGGCCTGTCCACACCTGGAGAGGCACAGACTCTCAAAGCCAGTGTCCTGCAGAGATGGGAAATCACACAGCAATTGTCCTCTCAGAGGAATGTCTCCATGTCTCCATATTCAGTGTTCACACTAACCAAGCCAGCCTTGTATCCGATTCAAGAGATGCTTTCGAATACCTCATCCACCTAGGGTTTCTTAGAATGTGAGTCTGATCTAATAATGACCAACTTGATATTTTTGGGGAGTCCCCAAAAGAGAAAGGAAGAGAATTCCTTGCTTTATGCTTGCCGAGTGAGTTGGCCATCGAGGCCCATTACCTAATACTCATAATGCTGACTACATACTGAGGCCAGATACTGCATGTGAGCCTTGGAAGACTATTCTCTTTAATCATCGCCCATATAGAGATATATGCGCAAATATATATAGGCAATATGATCAAACACTATGATGAATATTTAAAGTAAAAATAAGTTTATTACAGCAAAAGACTCATTTCCATTAAGCTTTCCCAAAACACTCCCCCTCACTCTAAACATGCTTGTCCCAGGGTCTTGCTGCATTCTGAAATAGTTCTGGAAGTCTTCTCTCCTGCCAGTGCTCAGTTGCCCTGTCATAGCTGCCTGGACAATCTGCACTGATTTCAAACATTTACCTTTCATGGTCAGTTGGCTTTGGGAAGAGCCAGACATCGCCAGTGAGAGGTCCAGTGAATGAGGCAGATGAGGGCACATGCTGATGTCTTCACAGGACTGCCTTTCTGTTGGATGCCGCTCGTCAGTAGCAGTCACTGTACTTTTTATCAGACCTGTAAAGACAATCAGGAAGAATGCCTGCCTCACAAAAGAGCTGCCTCCAGAGGCTGGGGATTTAGCTCAAGTGGTACCAGGCCAGCCTTGGACACAAAGCCCTAAGTTTAATCCCCGGAACAGCAAAAAAAAAAAAAAAAGAGCTGCGTCCAAGACTGCTTCAGAAAGTGAGAGGAAAGATGACATAAATGTGTCTGAAGCAAGGGGAGATGTTTTGAGAGAGATTTCTGGCTATGTGGTTCTCAGCCTAATAAATTTTAGAAATTTAAACACATGCTGTATGTTTGACCAGCCCTTGTAACTATGTATAATTATACATAGTAAAAACTATATGACTTGATTGTATATTTCTATATACAATACATATCTAATTCTAAATACACGTAAGCATACTCTGCACTCCTCCCCTGCTGTGCCCTCCCCAACATCTGTGAATATAATAATAAAAGTAAGGAAATGTTTTGTCTGGCTGCATGCTGTCCTCAAGCTGACTAGAACCAGCAAACATGTTGGCAGTCTGCAGAGGATCTCAGTGCCATTCGAGGGCCAGGGCCCCTGGCAGCAGGAAGCCAGAAGGCTAATAGCTGAGGTTCCGGAATGAAAGGTCCCTCTGTCATCACCATCACTGTTCTGGCAACCAACAGCTCAGCCTCCCTGACAGAGGCCCCCTTGCACCTTGCTGTGGGAAGCCTGTGAGGTCGGGAGGAAGGGCATCGTTTTTACTGCTATTGTCCCAGAACCGAGGACAGCTGTTCGGAGTTGGCGTAGTAAGTCAAGACAGATTCACTGACAAAGGACATCCAGGTTCTAGCCTTGCTCCCTGATGCAGTTAGTTGGCAGCTCCTTGTGCCCAGCGAACAGGACATGAACACCCAGCCCTAACCCCCACCTCAGGAAGCCCAGAAGTGCAGGAGTTTGAAACATGGACTCCAGACATGAGTTAATTATTCTCATCCCACTGGAGGAGTAGGAGGCAGGTTCCAGCTCCCTCCCGAGGGTACATTCCTGAGTGATAATGCCAGGGCAATCATCCTCCTCCTTAGATGACCTCAGCATTCTCCTTGTGGGGGAGGTCTCCCCCAGAAAGCTGGTCATTCAGTATTCCCACCCAAAACACGGTGTCTGTGTCTTCATTTCCTCCTCTGCCATCACTTTGCACTGAGCTATATTCTCTACCCCCCCCCTTTTTTTTGAGACAGGGTCTCGCTTTGTAGTTCAGGCTGGCCCTGAGCACACTATGTAGCCCAGGCAAGCCTTGAACTCATCAATCCTCCTGCCTCTGCCTCCCGAGTGCTGGGATTACAGGCATGAGCCACCATGCCTTGCACTCTCTACTCTTCATAAATTTTTATTTTGAGACAGTTTGGCTAAGTGGCTGTGTTGCCCAGTCTGTGCTCCAATTCACTTCTCCTGCTCCAGCCCCTGTGAGTGTTAAGGTTACAGGATGATGCTCAGCTTCAACTTCCTTTTCTTAAGCTGTCTGGAGGTTTCTTAGTATGGACCCTTCTGTTCTATTTGTGCATGTATGTGAGCAAGCACAAGAGGAAAAGAGAAGTAAGACAGTCTCCATGTGGTTCAAAATATATAGAGCAATTTATCATTTGTATACCTAAAATCTGTAAGTATCAGATTTTATACAACAATTTGGTATGCGAATCTCATGGAAACCCATTTTATCCACATAGCAAATAATCATTCAGTAAAATATAGTGTCTTCCATGAAGAATTTTTAAAATGTTCCTACTAGCTGATTATAGTGTCTTTTTAAAGAAAACCAGGAAGACAGTGTGAATAAGATATAAATAAGAATACTGGGAAGGAAGAAAGGAAGGAAGGAAGGAAGGAAGGAAGGAAGGAAGGAAGGAAGGAAGGAAGGAAGGAAGGAAGGAAGGAAGGAAGGAAGGAAGGAAGGAAGGGAGAATTTAAAAATGAGTTTTAACAGCAACTCTACTTCTCAAAGGCTATCTTTGCAAAAATGGAAAGTCATATAACAGAAAATTTGAAAATAAAACTTTCATAAGATATCTAACTTATTTCTTCATCTAGACTTTCTAAGAGAGAAACTTTGAATATTGCCTAAAACACAAAAAAGCAATCCATCACTTCTAGGCTTTTAACTCTCATGATAAGTGGCACTATGTGCTAGCATTTGCAGCACCTTTGTAAATGTTTAACACCACAGTCTATTGTAAGACATCGAAATGAAGTCACTGGACAGAGGTGGCTAGAAATTCACACTGTTACACAGCACTTCCACCACACCATTATATTAGACACCAATAACCTCAAGAGCATAGATGGTTAAATGTAGTAAAAATAATTAGGAAGCAGCACATTTTGCATGTTTATTGCACTCATTTTTATGTAACTTATTTTGTTATAAGTATAATTTAATTTTCAACAATGACTGTTTCAATGAGTAGCTTCCAAATTTTCTGAGAGTCTAATAAATATCCCCCATGTACCAATACCAACCATCTCTATGTTCTGTTGGACCCAGATCAAAGCAAAAGTAAAATCTCAGTAGGTTGTATTACAATATACCCAATTGCATAGGATCTTCCAAAACAAGTTTTTCACGATTACTAAGTGCAAATTATTTTATTGAGTATCCTCACTTGCTAATATTTCATTTATGATGACAGAAGCTTGTAAGGTAGATTTTATTATCCATCATTTACAGAGGAGGAAACTGAGGTACAATGAAATTAAAGCACTGGCAATGAAATTAAAGCAGAGGCTAATGTGCAAACAAATCACTGGGATCCTGTTGGAAGTCAGGCTCTGATTGAGTCACTCTGGGCAGGTCTGAGAATCTACAATTTGAACCAGCCCACAAATGATGCTCATCCATGCCCTCTCCACTACACTGAGAATTCCGGGCCATGTACCAAGTAGCAAGGAGCAAAAGGAATTATAAAGTTGGCAGTAATGTTTTATCCCTTCCTGCTTTATCTGCTTATTTTTCATGGAATCACTTAAACTGATTTTGCGGAGGGAGGGAGTCTTAAACCACTCTCCCAGACCACCAAAATTTCTTCTAGCAATGCCTTGGTTTTTTTGTTTTAAATAGAATTATATCCTTAATTGGAACACGTTTCCCAGTCAAGTTTCCCTACATCATGGACTGTTCCCTTCCTTAAATTATCCTATGGTGAATATGCTTTCTTCCCTAGTCAAGGATTTTATCCATTACAGGAGCATCACTGTATCCTGATTGTCTAAATCAGCCATGAATGTTGAAGAATTACCATTGAATGAACATTTATAGATTATAACATCTGAAGATAAAAGAAAGGGTTTAAAGCAGGACAGTGTTGGAAGAAAATTAAATTAAGTGACAGGACTTTGGAAGGTTTTGAATTAAAAGCCAAAGGGGTTACATATTTACAACAGAGAGCAATTAACAGAGAATCAGGAAATGACATAGCCAAAGATGGTTTTAAGAAGTTTAGTAGTTTATGTTAATTACCAATGTGACTACTTGAACTTTAAATTTCAGGTTTAAAACATTAACAATCTAAAATAATTATTAATGATGAACTTAATTACTTTTTTCTTTCTTAAGGAAAAACACCCAACACCCAAAGTCAAAAGAAGCAAGGTTTATTTCAGTTCAGTTTGTAGTGGTTCATAGTCAGCTGGCTCCAAAGTAGGGTGGCATGGCAGAGGGGCATCGCAAAGGAGAAGCACTTCATGGCAAGCATAAGGCAGGAAGGCAGCAAAGTGGCAAGTAACAAGTGACTGCAGAAACCTTCTCCCTGTCCTTTAATGTTCTGTCTAGGCTATTCACTCTTAGGGCAGTTACCACGCACACCAAGAGAAGGCCTTCCCAATATCTACTCCCAGAATTATCCCAAACTGATCAATGGACTAAGTCACTCCAACCATATTCCCGTGGTCCCAGCATCACACACTTAGGCCTAGCATCACATACTCTAGATCCAGCCATGCTGGAAAGCCCCACCTATGACCACATGAGGCTTTGAGGACAACATAGACACAAACCATAACAATGATGCTTTGGGTATTTCGTATGGTTAGTTAGTATTTGAAATAGCAACCACAACATTGTTGCCTGTTAATAAAAGCAGCAATTATAAAATCTTCATTCACCATTAGGATATACAATATTAATAATATTTATTCTAGTTAAAGTAGATAAAATAAAGACTAAATATAACATTGTTTTCTATGAAATATTTTCAAAATATCTAGACAGCAAATTAAGATGTCTTTTAGAATACAAGTAAGAGGCCATGATGAAAATGTAAGTGGGGCCCAAGTTCACTCTCTGACAGCCAAATATTTTAGCCCATGTTCTTTTACTATAACATAATACTTGAGGCTAAATGACTCTACAAAAAAGAGATTATTTAGCCTACAATTCTGGAGGTTTAATTGCAAGATAGCGCATCAGCTCAGCTCTGGTGGAGATCTCTTAGTAGATGGTATCATAATGGTGGAAGCATTTCACAACGGAAATCTAGTAATTCTTACAAATATTTGTGGTATATTTTGTTGCTTTATATCATATTTTAAGTTGATCATTAAGAGCATACATATTCTAATTGTAACTCTGGCAGTAGTTTATCTGGAGATCTTTTGCCATTTTTGTCTTCAGTGAAATTTTTTTCCCCAAGAAAGCCAAGATTACATTTTTTTCTAACAGACTCAGTTGGTGTAGTTACTTGGTTATCAAAAATATTCTTGTAGCTTTGGGATTTTTACTTGGTAAATATCTGTGATGTGCAGAAAAACATGCCCACTGTACAATCTCAGCCATGTTATGTATATATCCACAGGACCTAGGAGGACACATCCAAAACAGTCGCTTCTGACAGCAAATGACTTTATTCTTTGCTTCTTGTGTTTTCATTTCCTATAATGTACATGTTAACTTTTCAAAAAGAAAGATTATTTTTTAAAGCTCATAAAAAGTAATGTTGGGGGAACATGTAGGAAAGGAAGAGATCACATCACAAGACAGGAAGCAAGAGAGAGATTCAAGGATCTGTTTGCTCTTATATAGTTCACTCTCTCACTAACCTCCTTAATCCCCAGTGAGAGTAAAGCCCCAAAAACCTAGAGATTTCCCAGCAGGCTCTACCTCTTAGCAGTTCCCCATTTCCTAACATGCCCATAACGAAGACCAAGTTTATAACACATGTATCATTGGAGCACAAAACATCCAAACCTTAGCACTGGCTTAGCAAACAGCGAAGAAACCAGGGAAGACTATGCTGACCTCCTTGTCCCTAAGAATTTATTTGATCCTTTTTCAGATGTCAGATAAGTCTTTTTCTGAAGAAACTGAATAAGGTTAAATAACTTGCCCAACACCATAGTAAATGGTAAGACCATGATATAACCAATTTTTGCTCTGTTCTAGGATAATTCTCCAATGTCCCTAAACTAATGAAAGCTAATACCCTCAAATCTAAAGTATGGAGTTTATCCTACCAGGATGTTCCACAACAAAAGTACCTTGGAATCATAATATATGAAACCAAAGATGTAGACATACAAAGCCCTCTAAATTTCAAAAGTACTCTTGAAAATGAATGGCTCTGTATACTGAATATCAAATTTTATTTTTCCCAAAGCAGTTGGTCGAGACTGTTAATGCAAAAATGCTGGGGCTGAAGGGCTGGCTCAGTGGTTCCAGTGCCTGCCTCGCAAGCGCAAGGTCCTTAGTTCAATCCCTGGTAACCACATACAATGCTGGGCGTGGAGACTCAAGCTCACCAGCAATCAATACCACATACCACAGTGCTGGGCATGGTGGCTCACACCTGTAATCCCAGCACTCGGGAGGCAGAGACAGGAGGATTGCTGAGTTCGAAGCTTGCCTAGGCTACATAGTGAGCTCAGAGCCAGCCTGAATTACAAAGCGAGACCCTGTCTCAAAAAAAAAAAAATGCAGCTCATAGGATGATGTAAGACATAGCTAGGCCCTTGGGGCATCAGACTGGGTGGCCAGGAAGGATGACCCCTCCTGAATATAGAGCTGAGAAGGTTCTTAACTCTGGAGAGAACAGAGTTAATTGTACATCAATTTTTACATAGTGTACTAACAAAAGCTCCTAAATAGAACCAAAAGTAGGAACTGTCTCTCTGGATATAAACCCCTGGTGGAAATTTTTTTAATTGAATTCTTTATTGGTGCAATTTATATACATCTCAGAATCACATATAACATTGGGGAATTTGTACCAGTATATGACACAAGTTAATTCTCATTTTTACCCATATCCCTACCCACCCACACCTCCTACCCCCTTTATACATGCTCTTTTTGCTTTCTGTATCATATTTATTCCTTCCCCTCATCACATCCTGGTGGAAATTTTTATTAATCAAATTTAATTTTGTTTGTCTCTGTTATCTCTCCGCAGGTTTGGCCGTAAAATCTGCCTCTTTATAACAATTCTCATAAATGCTTCATCTGGGGTGCTCATGGCCATTTCCCCAAACTATACATGGACTTTACTGTTTCGCTTGATCCAAGGACTGGTCAGCAAAGCGGGCTGGTTAATCAGCTACATCCTGAGTAAGAATGCTTACAGCTGTGAGAGCATGGGGATTTGGCTGCCAAAATAGAGTCAGATGGGGGAGGAAGAGGCCTCAGCTTCAAGACAGTGTTGGGAGATCTTTTCTGCATCCAAAGAATTTTTTAAATTGTCTAATCAACTCACTCTTCATTCTTCCTACAAAAAGAAAACAATGAAGTCAGAAACAAGGGTAAACAGCATGCCACCCACATTCCTACATAACTCTTTTGGAATTTTTGTTTTCTGTGCCCTGGAGGTGATCTACCAGAATCATTCAGATAGAAGATATAATGTTGAGAGATATGCTTGGTATATAAAATACTTTTTTGCTCTACATACATCCATTCTAGTGAACCACAATAATCCTCAATTAGTATACAAAGAAATGGAATACAAATAACTGCAATGGCAATAGACAGGTGCAGCACCTCAAGAAGTCATTTGTACAGGAATTTAATTTACATCCTACTCATTAGTAACCAGACTCTGGTTAAGATCCAAGCACTTTGAGAGTATATTTGAATTGTAACAACAAAATCTTAATATTTAGGGTAATAGTAAGAAAAATTCCACCCATAATCAGATCTTTGAAATTAACCCTCAACATTACTTTCTTTTGGTTACATTTGAATAGCATTTACATGTAGGGAAAGGGATATTTTGAAGTTATATTACTTATAATAACAATAATAAAGCTCTCTTTAGGCATGAGAGCACTAGGTGTTTGAGTTTGTTCTTTCGTTTTTTGGTACCAGAGATCAAACTCTGGACCTCGAGCTAGCCAGACAAGCATGGTACCACTGAACTACTCCTCTGTCCCCAGAGCACTAGGATATATGTGCTTACATAATTGTACCTGATAAAGTTGGTTTGAGAAATTTTGTGACAGAAAGAAAAGATGATTCTTCATAGAATTCCTGTGATGAGAAGCACTTAAAAAAATTTGGTCAATGAAGGAATTCATGTGTGCAGTTATTCAGCCAATAATTTGGTCCTAAACCTTGCGGTCTATAGAATTTAATTGAGTGCATGTACATTTCAGCAAAAGTTAGTCTCAGACTCCTCCCATGCATTTCCTTTCCAGTCCCTCTGAATGTGCTTTAACCTTTGACGTATTTACCGTATCTCCCTCTTTCTTCTACCAATCTTCCCCCAAAGTTGTCCATGACCCCAACCACTTTGAAATACATTTGTATTTACTCAGCACTGGCTTCTTTCTTTCTTTCTTTCTTTCTTTCTTTCTTTCTTTCTTTCTTTCTTTCTTTCTTTCTTTCTTTCTTTTTCTTTCTTTCTTCCTCTCTTTCATTTATTAAGCTGTTTTTAAATACTTCAAATAATCCACAGTTATTTATAGAAATATTTTAGGGTACATTTCTGTTCGGTTTATAAATAGTTGAAGCCTTTAAGGTATTTGCCACATTTAAAGCTAAAATTGTGGTTTGTGGAACATCTGGAATTTCAAAGCTATTGTGCCTGTCATATAAAAACAATGATCCCTTTATTCCGTGTACATGGACCTTATACATCTGCCACAGTGCAGTCATAAGATGGGACACAGCTGGTTATTATACTATGTGAGTATTGTGCTGTTAGATTGACTCTAGGAAGGTTTAAAAAAAACACCCTGATTTGCAGTGTTTTCCAACTTGTGTTTAAATACTTCCACTGTAGTTCTATTTTTTTTTTTTTTTGAGACAGGGTCTTGCTTTGTAGTTCAGGCTGGCCCTCAACTCACTATGTAGCCCAGGCAAACCTGGAACTCAGCAATCCTCCTGCCTCTGCCTCCCGAGTGCTGGGATTACAGGCGTGAGTCACCACGCCCACCCCTGTGATATGTGGTATTAACGGCTGGTGGGTGTGAGTCACCATGCCCAGCATTGTATGTGGTTAATGGGATCGAACTCAGAGCCTTACGCTTGTGAGGCAGGTGCTGGAACCACTGAGCTAAATCTCCGGCCCCACAGTAGCTCATTTTAAGGTAATAATGTTTAACAATTGGTTTCCAAAATTCCTGAAAATTTAAAAATGTGCTTCTGCAGCCAGAATTTCCTCATTCCAGTTTACCTTTTGGTTTCCAGCTTTTTACAAAAATAGGGTTGCAAATGTAAAGTTTATCCTGCAAGATAACAAGTTATAGTGAGGCATTCACATATATACAAGCTGTCTACAATGTAAATTTAATGTTTGATACATTTATTTTGATCTTATATTTAAGCCTAGTAGGGAGTTATAGGATTTCTATTAATTAATGCAACAGGAATGACTATAACAAAAAAAAAAAGAACATTTCTATAAATTCAGAGTTATACAGAAAACCCTTGAGTCTGCTCCATACTTTGGAGACTGGCATTCTGGTTTCCATATCACTGGACAGCTGCTCACAGTGTACTGAAGTGTGTTGACCTTTTTTTTTTTTTTTTTTTTTTTTTTTTGCGGTACTGAGGATCAAACTCGGGCCCTTGTGCAGCCAAGGTTGGCATGGTACCACTTGAGCTAAATCCCCAACATGTTGACCTTTTTAATTCTCTCTGCAGTTACAGAGTTTGTTGGGCTGAGCTATCGGAGAACAGTGGGAATTTTTTATCAAGTCTCCTTTACCGTTGGGCTCCTGGTGCTAGCAGGAGTGGCATATGCCCTCCCTCACTGGAGATGGCTGCAGCTTGCAGTCACTCTGCCCAACTTCTGCTTCCTGCTCTATTACTGGTAAGTCCATTTGGAATAAAAAGAAAATACGTTAAAGGCATGTATTTTGTTTTAATCTGTACACTGTGCTTCTAAATTCCAGCATTTCCTTCATTTTTCAGCCTCTTTCAATTCCAAGTTTCAGAAATAAAAATCACATGCTCCCCCAATAGGAATCAAATGTCTTTTCACTTTGGGCATAAGATTTTTGTGACCTGGATCTTATATTTTGGTGCTTAAATTAGCTTTCAGCAGCTGTGGTACAACTTAGACTGCAAACCCTTAAGAGATCAGCAATTTTGCTCTTGCTGTTCTATTCCTCTGTGATGGATGCTTTAAGATAGAGAAGGCCCATCATGGCACTCCTGTCTCCATTGCTCCAAACCCATGCCCAAGGCAGACATTCCCAATCAATTACAGCACTCATTATCCCAAAAAAGGCCAACATGGCTTCAATACCATACCAGTCAATCACTATTACCAAAGCAAGTTAAACATATTTCCCAAGGGAAACACATGGAATATGATAGAAAATGTTAGGGAAAAAAAAAAAACCTTAGCATGAAATAAAGCAGACAAGATTCTGTGTTACCCAGTCAGATCCCTCTCCTGTGCAGCAAAACCACTCCTTTTTGTTTTTCTCTCCTGGGCACATCAGCTTGTCTTTCCTGTAATTGGCTTTCCTAAAAGTTAAATATCTCAACCTGTTCAAAGAGCCCTGTTTCTTGTCCAAAAGCCAGTAGAATTCTGTGTCTTAATTTAAGATACTATAGAATAGACTTGGTGCTTGAATAATGAACACTTATTTCCCACAGTTACCAGGGCTAGGAAGTCAAAGGTCAAGGTGCTGGCCAATTTCTGTTGCACTTCAAGTTTGTAGATAGCTTCCTTCTCCTGCGTCTCATATGGCAGAAATTGAATGAGATACCTCTGATCTCATTTCCTTTTCTTACAAAGACATTAATCTCCCCATTAGTGTCACCTCATCTCAAAGCTTCATCTAAACCCAATGACTTGCCAAGGTCTTACATCCATGTGTCCACTCTACTCTGGAATTAATTCTCATCTCCCTTGTCACCTTATGCTCATATTTTCTTCTCTAAATGCACCTTTTTGTCTCATTCTCATTAGGAAATCTTATTTCTCAGCAAAACCAATAGAGTCCCAGCTGCTCTTCTGGAGATTTGCCTACTATCCTCTGACCCATCTTCATACAGAAATTTAAAATCCAGTTTGTTCATGCCACTACCCTGTTTAAAAGTCTTTCAAAATTTTGTTCCCCTGTGAATAAAGACCTAATGTTTCAGGCTGCCAGATAAGCCTACCTATTATTCAAGTTCTGGCCACCACTGAGCACTTTTTTTTACCACTCATATTCAATAAAATAAAGTTGAAATTTTATATACAGCACTGCAGTCTTCATGATAGAGCTGCATCTTTGAGATGCATTGCAAGAAACAGACTTCTGGGAGAAAGAATGAAGGGACGGGAGTTCAGTTAAAAACAACTATAATCTGGGCTGGAGATTTAGCTCAGTGGTTCCAGCGCCTGCCTCACAAGCGCAAGGCCCTGAGTTCGATCCCAGTAACCACATACAATGCTGGGCGTGGTGACTCACGCCTGTCATCCCAGCACTTGGGAGGCAGAAGCAGGAGGATTGCTGAGTTCCAGGCTTGCCTGGGCTACATAGTGAGCTCAGGGCCAGCCTGAACTACAAAGCGAGACCCTGTCTCAAAACAAAACAACAACAGCAAAAAACAACTGTAATCTTCTTAGTGAGAGAAGACAAGGGGCTGAACTAAGAAGCTATGTATAGAAAAAGTAGGATAGATATAGATGTAGATTTCTAATAAGATGGCTAAGGAGAAGTTTGGTGGCAGACCTTACATGTAAGTCCAGAAGGAGGTTGTATGCCGTGGAAGCTTGAGTGCCTGCAGGTTGGTTGGGTGTCCAGAAAGAAGAGCATGTTAGAAGGAATGCTGATGACCTGAGTGTGACACCTCACATTGAATGTGAGGTGCTGAAAGGAAGTCATGGGCAGATATTACAAAGCCAGTGAAACGATCTGATATTACAGTAAATTTTATATACATCCTTGTTGTCGCTGTGCAGACAGATGAGATCACTCAGAAGAAATGAATAGAGTTGAAAGAGGAAAGGGATAAGGCCACAAGCCAAGAAATCACCAAGCTTTGAAGGCTGAGCAAATGAAGAGGAACTGAGACCAAGGAAGAGAAAGGGAAAAGAATATATAGAGGCATTGAAAGAGGAAAGAATATATAGGCAGAGGCAGGAATGGAAGCCATGGGTGATGGAGGCTCCAGTCAATCCCCAAGGTTTCCTATCTCAGACCCTAGTAGATGAATGTCTGGCCTCTGCTTGAACTAGAATAATTTTTATTTTATTAAGCAAACAACTTTACCGTAGAAGAAATGTGAAACTTATATTCAGCATACTTTGGATTGAGCCAGTATTTCCACTCCTATAATTTTTACCCAAGGTTGCTAATTCTTCAAAAACTTCTTTTAATTTTTATTCTATCAAACATTTCTTTAGTGATTTGTGTTAGGTCCGAGTCCACCCTGACTCCCCCCACCTGTAGTCCACTTGGCTTCTTTCCTACCCAGACCTGGTCCCAAGTGCCCACCCCCTTAGCTGCTGCACCCCCTAGCTCAGGCATCAGTTGGCCAAGCCAACCCTGTCCTTTCTGAAGGGTGGGCAGTGGAGCTGCTGCTCATGGGCACTGGTGTCACCTGAAGAAATAGCCCTTCAGTGTCATAGTGTGAGTAAAAGGTTAGCTGTAGCTTAGCACAATATGCTCCAGGTCCTGCCCCAAGTCTTAACCAAAACATCTTCTTTTCTCCATGTTACTCCACAGAAACACCCACCCGGTGCTGAGCCCACCTCTCAGCAACTTCTCTCCCAAGCCACCATCCCAGCCAGGGATTCCCACCTTTACACCATGGGGCTATGAGCACCAGCTGCCAGCACCTTCCCACCCTTCCAACTCCCATTGCTCTGAAGCTGCATATTCCAAGTGCCACCAGACCAGAGCAGAACTTGGAGTCTAGTCAAGGCCTTGAAAAGACTCCACCCTAACCCCTGGAGATTCTAGCTCAAATCATGCTGTCTGACTTTTATGTCCTCCCACCATGTGACCTCATACTCTTACCTCTCTTTTTGGGAAATCAGCTTATGGTACAATATTTTGGTCATATACCATAATGCTTAAATTTAAAACTGTGTTGTTGGGCTTTGTGGCACACACCAGCAATTCCAGCCCTTAGAAGGCTGAGATAGGAGGATCACTGTGAGTTTGAAGCCACCCTAGGTTACATAATGGAGGCCAGCTGGAGCTGCATAGCAAGCTCCTGTCTCAGAAAAAATGAAAAATAAGCAAACAAATAAAAAACTTTATTACACAGAAAATGTATTGTCTTTAATCCTCTAATATTCTCCCCTTCACTCCCTCACTTTAAACACACATCTTATCCTTCTTTCCACTTTCTGAAGCAGTTATGGAAGCCTTTTTTTGTGAGTTTCTTTACCAGGTATGATCAAAAATATGGTGGCTGTTGCTGCTGAGTGGCATCCAACAGCAAGTCAGCCTCATAAAAACATTATGGTATATCTTCATCTACCTTATTCCTTAAATCAATTTCTGGATCTTTCAGAAAATGACTGTGAAAGTAAGCATTTTGATCAATTCAGAACATCAAGACAGCCTGCTGTCAAAACTACTTCAGAAAGTGGCAAGAATGTTGCGACTAGCAAGGCAGAATATTTAAGGGAGATTAATAACTATGTATCTTTCACTGAAATAAATTTTTAAAATTTAAACATTCATTGCAGGGTGTGGTGGCACATGCTTGTAATCCTAGCACTTGGGAAGCTAGGACAGGATGATCACAGTGAGCTCCTGGCCAACCAGGACTATATAGTGAGTTCAAAGTCAGCCTAAACTACAAAGAAAGAGCCTGCTTTAAAAAACAACAAAGCAAAACTCATGGTCATACTTTCTGATCACACTTTAGATATACTTGTTTTCCTCCTTCATGGTTTGCATGCCTCACCTCCATGCTGAGACACTGTCTGCCCTTGAAAAGCCTGAGACCCAATGCAAACTCTCCTCTATTCTGTAGCATAGCCAGCGTGGGCTGTACATGGCTTTGCAGCTTGCTTACTCTAGAAAGCTCTGCAGAGAGAGCCTGAGAACTTCTTGGACAAGGCTACAAAGTCTGTATTTGAGAAAGGAGTGCATCACAAGTCCCCCAGTCTTTAGTCCCTTGGCTGATCTAGCCAAACCTCTCTGTGCTTGATCCTCAAAGAAACCCCATCACAAAAGTGCAGGGCCTGGGAGGCTTCAGGGAGATGTTCTCACTAATGCTGTACCCTAGGTGCATCCCCGAGTCTCCAAGGTGGTTGATCGCCCAGAACAAAACCGGGAAGGCCATGAAGATCATTAAGCACATCGCTAAGAAAAATGGCAAATCTATTCCAGCCTCTTTTCAGGTGAGCCAGGGCCTCAGGTGTTGAGTCAGCAACTAGAGAGGTGGTAGGGAAAGTAAGAATGGCAGCTTCTGGCAGAGGACCACCACCCTGCCTCCAGCCCAGCGGGGCGGGGGGGGAATGGGGTAAATGAGATAAAAGAAGTATTTGTGGTTCCTGGGAGAATACCTGCCCATGTGTTAAACATCAAACTCAAAGGGAACCAAAGACCATTTTGAAATCAGACAAGGAGCTTCTGTCTGTGCAATTTCAGATTTTGGCCACTGTCCCTCACAGCCTGTGTCCTATTCCCTTGTGTACCCTGTATTCTCAGGTCAGAATCTTATATCCATGACACAAGTGATTCATTAGTACTTTAAATATTCTGGGTGGAACTGTTTCAAAATGTTTTAACCCATTACTTAGCTTCCTAAACAGATCTGAGCTACAGAGGTGCCCTCTTGTTCTGGATTTTGTGTTTTGCCTTTAATAGATCTCATCACTTTGAACTCAAAACTTTACATATGACAAGAGCTAGAAAGGAGAAAAGGAAGCACAGTAGAAAATTCTGTGGTCAGAGGGTATTACTTGTGAACAAAGCTCTAATACAGGCTCCCTTTAAGAACTTGAGGTTTGCACAGTACTTAGATGAGACTCCCAGGCTTTTTCCTCACTTCATCACACTTCTGGGTTTGTTTATTTGTTTGTTTGTTTGGTTCGTTGGTTGGTTGCTTGCTTGCTTGCTTGCTTGCTTGCTTGCCTGTGTTTTGGAGATGAGGTCTTACTTTGTAATTCAGGTTGGCCCTGAACTCACTGTGCAGCCCAGGCTAGCCTCAAACTCACAGCAATCCTCCTGCCTCTGCTTCCCGAGTGCTGGGATTACAGGCATGAGCCACCATGTCCCACATTATGGTATGTGTTGCCAGGGATCAAACTCAGAACCTTGCACTTGCCAGGCAGATGTCTGTGTCTGCATCTCAATGACACCCCATCATGCCACTCTGCTTTAGACACATGACATGAGTTACCAAGACTCCACATTCAAGCTCCTCTTCTGTAAAATGAGGTTTAAAAAAAAGTGGACTGTAACTTCTGGAAGTTTAGTAAAAATGAAACTTGTGGTGTGCTCAGTGTCAGGCAGGGCACACGACTGCTTGGTAAGTATGAGGCACTCTTACTGTTCCCCATGGGACCCTGGTACAATTGCTGCATAAACAAAGCCACCACATCTTTTCTCAGAGCCTCAGAGCAGACGAGGAAGCTGTTGAGAAGTTGAATCCTTCATTTCTTGACTTGGTCAGAACCCCTCAGATAAGGAAACATACTTTGATCTTGATGTACAACTGGTAAGCCATTATTTGTTTAATTTTATCACTCCAAATTTATTTGTTCATAGTCATCACTGTAAGAGATAGAACAAAGACCTGTCCTAATTGCTTCCTGTGCCTGGCTCTTGGTCATAGCCAGCCATCAAAATGGACCCAACTAATATTAAAGTGATGGAATAGAGAGGATGGCAGTGAGGTCTCAGGGAAAGGTCAATGACTATGAACTCCTATTCTTCCAGAAGCCTCTCTTTTGGGTAATGTTGGTCAGGCCTCATCCTGACCTTGGTTCTCTCTCTGCTCAGGTTCACAAGCTCTGTTCTCTACCAAGGACTTATCATGCACATGGGCCTCGCAGGGGCCAACATCTACCTGGATTTCTTCTACTCTGCCTTGGTTGAATTCCCAGCCGCCTTCATCATCGTCCTCACCATTGACCGCATTGGTCGCCGTTATCCTTGGGCTGCAGCCAATATGGTAGCAGGAGCGGCCTGTCTAGCTTCAGTTTTTGTTCCTGCCGGTAAGTTTCTGGTCAAGTGGGGATCTTGTCCCCAAAGCCTTCAGAGGGGTTACCAGAACTGTGTAATAGGAAAAGTACTCAATTTCTCATCCATTTGATTTGGAAAGATGGCATAATGTGTATGATTATCCTGAGCAAACATTCCCTCAACAGTTACATACACCCAACTGTGGCCCAATATGACAGCAGAAAAGAAGCTGTGAAGATCTGAGCTATAGGCCACAGAGCTACCCTATAACACAGAACGTGGGCTCTGGGAGAACAAGCCCTGATTTAAGTCTTACTGTAGAACTTCCCAGGACACTCTTTACTTCTGTGTACCATCTCGTAGAATAAATCAGAAAACTTATATGCCATAAATAGGCAAGTATTCTTTCTGCATGAAATGACATCCAATGGCATGGAGCAAAAGGCTATGAAAGGGAATCCTGTTAGCTATGTGGGGCTTTGTCCAGATCCTTCTTTTCATAGCAACTGTTGAAAGTATGCCATATTTTGCTGTTCCTCTGAGGTGACCTTTATAAAGTTTTCCCAGCTGTAAAAAACATTTTAATTTTGTTTAGTTAACAACTGAGATCTGAAGACAGATAAGGGAATATTCAAAACAAACCTATGGTGGCAGGGAAAAAAATCAGTGGTTGCCAAGAATTGGTAGAGAGTTGAACAAGTTGAGAATAGAGGATTTTGAAGGCAATAAAAATCCTGTGATACCATAGTGGTGGCTGCATTTCATCATACATTGGTCCAAGCCACAGAATAGTTGCTACCAAAAGTTACTCCTAATGCATATTGTGGATTTTGGTGGCTATGATATGTCACTGTCAGATCACAACTATAACAAA
Organism: Thryonomys swinderianus; assembly: GCA_004025085.1. Taxonomy (NCBI): domain Eukaryota; kingdom Metazoa; phylum Chordata; class Mammalia; order Rodentia; family Thryonomyidae; genus Thryonomys; species Thryonomys swinderianus. The sequence continues at coordinate 25,319 of PVIC010008476.1, forward strand.
TGTGCCACTCTGAGGGGTGTATTGACAACAGGAGTAGGGGGAACATACATGAGGACTCACCTATTTTCCTGTTAATTTTTCTAGGAACTTAAAACCACTTTTTAAAAAATAGAGTCTTTTTAAAAGGGAACAGCATATTAGGATTCCTATGAGACTAAGATAGAAGAGTTACTACAGTCACCTTGAGTCTGCACAGGCACTGCTCAGGCTTCCCCATCTCATCAGGAACCCAGAGTTTCTCCACACTTAGGATCCTGTTTAGAGGCAGGGATGGTATGCCATCTAGGTAAAACTGTGTTCTTTTCCCTCAGATATACACTGGCTGAAAGTCACCATTGCATGTTTAGGTAGAATGGGGATCACAATGGCCTATGAAATGGTTTGCCTCGTTAATGCTGAACTGTACCCCACATTCATTCGGTGAGTATGAGGTCTGGTTCATAGCCTTGTTATGGAGCTAGAACCAGTGTGGTACAGGCAGCCACCTGTCTTAGCTACTTTCCTGTTGATGGGATAAAACATTCACCTGAAACCTAAAGTAGGACAGATTTGTTTTGACTCCGTTTCGGGTCATGGTTTCCAGGCCCCCAGGCAGAAATAGGATGCAAGGGGGGCCTGGCCATGGAAAAGGTGCTCAGCTTATGTCAGCCAGGAGGCAGAGAGAGAATTGAGGGGCCAAGGACAAGAACACACTTTTCCAGGGCACACCCAATGGCCCACCTCCAACAGATCCCAATTTCTAATAGCACACTCAGCTGTGAACTCATCGATGATTGAATCCATTGATGAATATGGCACCCACGATCAGTTGCCTTCCACCTATATGAGATTTGGGGGACATGTTAGGTCTAAACCATAACAGCATGCCAACTTCCAAAGAGAGTGGAAAAAGGGGGATGCTCAGATGCAGCGGCCGGGCACAGTGGCTCACATCTCACACTTTCAGTAGGGGACAAAGTCCAGAGGCTTCAGTAGAACAGAGGACATGGGATCATAGGAAAGGGACAACCAGACACCACATGACACAGTGATGGGAACAGCACAAGCGGGTTCTTAGAAACATGACTGAGGGGCCACACACTGAAGTCTGAAAGTTATAAAATGGGAACAACACAGACTACAGGTGATATTCTGTCCATACTTCAGTGTCACTCACTAAAAATAATGTGAGTGATGTTTTTCAGTTTTCCATCATTTTCATATTTGGGAAGGCTTTGGTTTTTGTTTCTGTTTTTCAGTACAAGGACTGAACCCAGGTCCTTCACACTGACTTATGTCCTCAGCCTTATTTCTTATTTTGAGATAGGGTCTTATGAAGTTGCCCAGGCTGGGATTGAACTTGTGATCCTCCTGCCTCCACTACTCAGAGTGCTAGGGTTACAGTCATAAACCGCCTAGTCCAGCTTGAGGAAATATTCCTATGGGGGCAAGAGATAATGCTGCCCTGGGGTAAGTCAAAGGTCAATTTGAGCTCTTACCTTTCAGGAATCTTGGTGTGCTTGTCTGTTCCTCAATGTGTGACATTGGTGGCATCCTCACGCCTTTCCTGGTCTACCGCCTCACAGATGTCTGGCAGGAGCTCCCACTCGTGGTGTTTGGTGAGAAATCCCATCAATGCCCCATTTTTCTAAGACCCTCATTTCTCCTCCTCAAAATAGATATGCTCATTGGTAACTACTAATTACTAGTAATATTATTGGTAGTGCTACTTAGTAACATGAGTATTTCTAATACTACTAGTCACTATTAATACCCAAGTATGGATTCCTGCTTCACAAGAGGTAGTTCAAGAAGAGTGAGTCAGACAGATGTTTCTCTCCAGTGCCCTCTTGCCAGGTGTTCACCCCTCTGTCAAGGAGCTAACCCAAACTATCTCCAGCCAAAAGGCACTAAAATACACAAACTTTTTATTTCATTATTCCAAAGAAAGGTGGTTAAACTTTTTTCCAAAAGTCCATTTCAGAACCCAGAGGAATCAAGATTATGAAAATGCACCAAGCCAGGCACAGAGGCACTTTTCTGTAATCCCAGCACACTGGGAGGCTGAGGCAGGAGTTTGCAAGTTCAAGCTCATCTTGGGCAATTTACTGACTTGGCAAGGCTCTGTCTCAAAACAAAACAGGGTCTGGGGATGTAGCTCAGTATGAAGGCCCTGATTTGACACCCAGTAACCCCCTAAAAAAGAATTAAAAAAAGAAATGCATCAGTGTGATGGGGCACCTGTGGCACCTATGCAGCAGTGTACCCAGGCCCAGTTACCGAGGGTAACTGGATTCCAGTAGAGAGGTGCAGCAATTCCTCTTCTGCCACTGCCAGTGACATCAAGAACAGGATTCAAAACAGGCATGGTGGCTCACACCTACAATCCCAGCACTCAGGAGGCACAGACAGGAAGATTGCCATGATTTCAAGGCCAGCCTGGGCTACATAGAGAGGTCAGGGTCAGCCTGAACTACAAAGCAAGACCCTGTCTCAGAAAATCTTAAAGGAAAAATGAACAGGATTCAACGTAAAAGCCCTAAAATCTGCTCTATCCCTCCCCACCTGCAGGACATAAGACAACAGGGACTGTTTCTCTGCCACTGAATGTGAGGTCTAAAGGGTTCCAGGGGTCCTGGGCACTTCCATCCCTTCACCATCCCTTTCCTTTTCCCACTGGAACAAATATTTTGCTGGGTGTCCCAGACACCTGAGGTGTGACTGCCGGTTCAGATTCAGGGGAACATATTCACCTGCTCTGGGTAACTAAATGCCTCAGTGGACCCAGTTTGGGGTCCAGTAAGACCCTTGCCAAACGACTTTCTATGTGAATATGCACTGCTTGTCCCATGGGGTGCGCCGCTGACATCACTGGAGGATAGGACCACAGGGTGAACACCAGAAGCACCCACTTCTGCCCCCACCCTGTGTTGCATGTTGCCCCTGCAACCAGCTCAGTTTATTCTTTTTGTCCACTTCTTGAGGGATTTGTGAGGGGGAAATTTTCTACTATTATAGAGCTCCCAGTCAAAGTTCCAAACAGACCCAGTGAATTCCTCTACATCTTCCCCTAACAGACAGCCAAATAGTAGGATACAAGCTCTTTATCCCAAAGTAATCATGGTTTGACCCCAGAGTTGCTGGCAGCACTGATAGGGACTTGTGCCCCAACACCAGTAGAACCTGTCCCCACCCTTTCCTCTTAAGGAAATGCCCTTCTGAACTGCCTTCTGGGAGGAAGTTAGGGACATCTCCACCCTGGCTATTCCCTTAGGGAGACCTAGTGACTGAGGACACAGCAGAATACGCTGGGTAGCAAATAGCTACCTCATGTACCCACAGCTACTATTTAGCAGAGCAATGCCAAGTCCAGATGCCAAGAAACCATTGTTAACCCTTGCTTGTGCCTTACCTTCACCTGGAGAAGACAAAGCATTTCAACAGTCACCATTAACTCAGAGGCAATCCCCACTTTACTTTTGTGAGTAGTTTTATCTTCTTCCCTCAGGAAACAGTAAGATTCACTGCATCAGAATACAATAAATTCATTATAATATAATTACCAAGTGAATCTGGGAAGGCTTGAAAAACTTTGAGCAGCAAATGATTTAGTAGCCAGACCATAGTTTATACCTTGAGCCAGCCATTATACATGACAAATTCCAATTTCAGCCTCTGAACAAGCTTTTAAGGTGGAAATCAGAGGGCCATTGCCTCTGCGGGATCTCCCAAGGCTCTCAAAACAAGGAAGAAGCCAGAGTTGAAGCCAGAGTTGGACCCAGGCACCTACTACTAGGACTTGGGCCTGTTTTGTGGCACTTTGCCTTGTGGCATCTATTTACTGCCACCATTTCTTGAAGGCACAGTAGAATCCAGCATGCAGCACTTGGAAATCCCAGACCTATATCCTGCATTCTGCTATGAAAACAACAGATAAAGATATAAATTTAAAAGACCAAAAGTGTATCAGAATTTAAAGAAATAAAAATATCAACAGTATTGTTGTTAAAGATTGAAATTAGAGACAAAGAAAAAGGACCAACAAGAATTTGGCAAGCTATATCTGAACTAAATGGCCTTATTATAGTTTTAATGCTATTATGCTATAATACTTTCATTAATTTGCTAAGACATATTTTTATTGCTAAGGACTTTATATTGGCAGAGTTATATTCTGCCTTTTTATGCAGTTAATTTTTTTCAGTTCTTTTCTAACTCCAAAGTACCTTAATATTGTGACACTATCCTGTAGTTTAGAATAACCTTGACTCAAAATGTTAAGTATTTTACTTCCCTAAAAGGAATTGAAATCCAATGGTATTTGAAATTGGCATAATATTTATGGTGGAAAATAAAGAAGAGATGGCCAAGAAATCTATAAATAAGTATAGGAAAATATGGGGGACAGGAGAGCTCTTATTATAGAGTTTTCCTTTCTAAATGTGATTTGCATCTACTTGTCTTTGCAGCCGTGGTTGGTCTGGTGGCTGGAGGACTGGTGTTATTGCTCCCAGAGACTAAAGGGAAGACTTTGCCTGAAACGATTGAGGAAGTTGAAACCATGCAGAGGTAGGGAGTTGAAATACCTAAATGAACTAATCAGTAAATGTTTTGGGAGAACTATGTATGCAGTTGGAGAGAAAGATGAGGTTGAATCTATACTTTGTATCATACAATGAGATAAATTCAAGCTAAATCAAAGAGAAAATTGAAAAACAAGAAATAGTAAAACAGTGAAGACACTATGGGAGGATCTCTTTACATTTTTATAACAGAAACAGTCTTTTGGGGGGTTAGAATCTTTTTTTTTAATTGGTAAATTTTATTGGTACATTATGTAATCACATCACAATTACACTCCACATTGAGAATTTGTACCAGTATATGACACAACTTAATTCTCATTTTCCCCTTCCCCTACCCACCATTCAACCCCCCATCCCTATATACACAAAAATAGTCTTTCTATACATGTCCAAAAGACTTCAGATTCTTAAAAGACAGATCAATAGTTTATATCCATGATTTTTTAAAAATCTGTATTGAAAAGCTAGCATAAGTTAAATGACAAACTTACTGAAACTAGTTACACCTTATAGAGAACTAATTTCTTAAATGTACAAAGAACCCTAACAAACCATAATGGGAGCCACAGAAAAGAAAAGATAGGTAAAGGACTTAAGCAACTAATTCAGTAAAAAGGAAATAAAAACAACTCTTAAATATAAGAAAGTATGCACAACCTCCTCCAAAATCATAGAAGTGCAAATTAATACTATACTAATATTTACTTTATTCCCAAAGATCAAAGTACTTGGATTATAACCATATGGGAAAGAATGTGGAACAGCAGCAGGCTCCCATATTGCAAATAGGAAAACAAATTTGATATATCCATCACAATCAGTGTGATGGTAGGGGCACAAGTAACAAATGTGCATATCTTTTCACCTAGCAATTCCACACTTCTAGGAATTTGCACATGCAAACACATGTGTATAAAATTGGTCATTAAAACACTATTATGTGATGAAAGATTGCAAACAAACCAAGTGCCTATCATTGAGAGAGCATTTAAATTGGTTATGCATTCAATGACATACTACACAGCCATTTTGAAAAATGAGGCAGTTTTATGTACCCTGATGAGGAAAGTTCTCCAAGATGTATTGTTAATTGGAAAAATGCAAAACACAGAAGTGTGTATTCTACTATTCTATTAATATACTGAAAATGCATAGACATAAAAAATGTTTGAAAGTAAAATGGTGAAAAACTAAAACTATGATATGAATATAAATATAGTAATTCCCCTTTGTCCATGGCTTTGCTTTTTAACAGTTTCAGTTACCCATAGTTTGTCTATTGTAGCATGAAAATAATGAATGGAAATTGCAGAAATAAGTAATTCATGAATTTCATATTGTACAGTGTTCTGAATAGCACAACAAAATCTTGTACCAAGCACTTCATGATGAAATATTGTACCATTATGTCATTACTCCCTCTGAGAGTATCTGTGCTGCATAGTCTACCCTTCCATTAGTAACTCAACAGGCATCTCATGAAGGACTGAGGGTGTATTTCATGGATAGAGTACTTGTATACCAAGTATAAGGCCCTTGATTCAATCCCCAGCACTGAAAAAAAATGCACACTCATTTATCAGATAAGTTGTCAAGGTCTCACTTTTATTCAGATAACTGACCTGTCAAGAAGTACAAGAGTGGGCCGGAGGGTTAGCTCAGCGGTTCTGGTGCCTGCCTCACAAGCGCAAGGTCCTGAGTTCGATCCCCGGTAACCACATACAATGCTGGGTGTGGAGACTCACGCCCACCAGCAATCAATACCACATACCACAGTGCCGGGCGTGGTGGCTCACGCCTATAATCCCAGCACTCGGGAGGCAGAGACAGGAGGATTACTGAGTTCGAGGCTTGCCTTGGCTCCATAGTGAGCTCAGAGCCAGCTTGAACTACAAAGCGAGACCCTGTCTCAAAAAAAAAAAAAAAAAAAAAAAAAAAAAAAAAAAAAAAAAAAAAAAAAGGAAGTACAAGAGTAGTAGTGCTGGTAACTGAGATACACCAAGGAGAAATTACAAAGTTTTTTTGGTTTGTCTTGTTTTGTTTTGTTTTTGAGACAGGGTCTCACTTAGTAGTTTAAGCTGGCCCTGAGCTCACTATGTAGCCCAGGTAAGCCTCAAACTCACAGCAATCCTCCTGCCTCTCCTGAGTGCCAGGATGACAGGTATGAGCCACCACACCTGGCATTACAAAGTGTTTTTTTAGGTGAAAAGATGAAAGTTCTTAATATAGTAGGAAAGGAAAAGGTATGGTGCAGTTGTAAAGAAGTTCAGCAAGAACATATCTCTCACTGTACCTAATTTATAAATTAAGCTCTTTATTATTGACAGTTGTGTATGAGAATGGAGCATACATTTATGGGATGTAATATTACCAGGCATCCACTGGGGGTCTTGAAACACATCCTCCATGGTTTAAGGGAGCTACTCTATGCACATATGCATATGTGTGCACCTATCTCCTTAGAATATAGCAGAACCACAATATTGGCTGTCTGGAATTTGGTGACTATAGCATATAGATAAGAGGATGACTTTTCTAAACATTTTTTGTGCTTTCTGAATTTTAAAACATGAACTTTTTAAAAAAGTGAACAAAAATCTAAATAAGAGAAACATATCTCACTCTCCATAAATTTGTTTATATAATTTACTTAAATACTTGGGGTTTTTTTCATTGAATTCTTTATTGGTACATTTTATATACATCTCACAATCACACATAACATTGGGGAATTTGTACCACTATATGACACAAGTTAATTCTCATTTTTACCCACATCCCTCCCCACCCCCTATATGCATGCTCTCTTATTTTCTTTCAGAATCGTATTTATTCCTTCCCCTCATTACATTCCCACACCAATTTTCCTTTGGAAATTTCCCACTCTACAAAAACTGTCATACTTTCTAGAGCTTATTTACATCTACAGGTACTCATATCAAAGAGAAGATCCAGTATTTGCCCATCTGTGATCTATTTATTTCACTTATTAGTGTGTTAAATATTTGTTTTTTAAAATTTTGTCATCTCCTTTTTAGATCCATTTTTGCCACGAACGAAACTGAATTTTATCTGCTCTACAAGCCCTTCACACTTGACACACTGGGCATTCAGGCAAAATGTTGCTGAATTACCCTGGTCTGAGGCTTTTCCTAGAACTGATCTTAGTATTTAAAAAAAAGACCTTTTAACTCAGCCTGAGGTCACACACTGGAGGCTCATAAAACATAACTTCTCAAATGCTTTATTTGGCCAGCACAATATTTTTTAAAGTGGGAAATTCCACATAGAGAGGACTTCCAGTATCTGTTAAAAATCAGATTTGGGAATACTAAGCGGCTGAGTGGTGGCTCCATTCTCTGAAGAGCATGCCCTGTGTGGCAGGTCACAGCCCCACCATTCCCTATTGCCCTAGGCCAGGTATATTTATATTACTTTCCTGGCTGATAAGGACATCTGAGTCTGAAGTTCTTAATCTAGACTAGCTCCCCTCACCCCTATCTCAAGGGACATTCCTGTGCTCATGAATACCTCATTCTCATGACAAAGACTCTGTCCTGGGTATGTCACGTCACACCCAGAGTAGAAGCTCTCTGGTTAGCTGTAGAAAGAATCTTGCAGCCTTTCTTGGCATTTGACAATTAAAATCCTTGTGGGCTTTCTCCAGCAGCTCTGATATAGGCAGGCAGTCCCATGCAGAAGGGAGATGCATGGGCATAGAGTCTACCCATCATACATTCTCCATCTGTGGGTCAGCCTCAATGTCTTCAGGTGTACTTTAGATGGGGCAATGGTACTGCTAAGTAGATTCTCATAAGCATTAAATTAGACGATGCTAATAGAGTTCCAGGTACGTCATAAATGTCCAAGAGCCACTGTTACTCTTCAGTGAAGCTAGATAGCTGTTCTATAAAATAACAAAACACATACTGAGACTACTCCTTGGAAATTGAATTTTAGGAGAGTTGTTCTGAGAAACAGCACTGGTCTCCTCTCTGAGCCTATTCCCTCTTCTGTGAAATGAGGTGAACAATAGCTGAGCTCTACTCAACTATTGCTCTCCAAGGCCTTCTTCCCTCACCCTCATTTCCTTGCTTAGTCTCTGCCATAACCCTGAGAAACAAGTGTTATTAATAATCCCAGTGACAGCTATAACCAGTGCAGACATAGAAAGATTAAGGGACTGGCTTGGAGTCACACCATCAGTAAGTGATGAAGCCTAGGATCCAATCCTGCTTGCCAGATTCCATGACCCACACAACCCCCTCGTGAGGGCCAGGCTCGCACATGAGACAAGCAGCCAAGAACCTATGTAGTGCATAGTGCCTTAGTTAGTTTTCTTTAGTTGCTGAAGTAAAATACCTGACACCTAAAGTTAAAGGAGGAAAGGTTACTTTAGCTCACAGTTTGTAGAGGTTTCAGTCCATAATCAGTTGGCTTCAAGGCAGAGTGGCACATCACAGAGGCACAACAGTTCATGGCAGCTGACAGGAGATAGCAAAACAAGGGAACTTAACAGTGTCTTTCTTCTGCTTTTATCTTATCCAGTTTACTTAGGGCAGGTGGCACTAACCCTTAATCCTAATTCCTTTGAGGCTGGTATTATACTATGAACCAGTTACATACTCTAGATTCATCCAGCTCTGAAAAAGTCCCACTTGTGATTACATGAGGCTTTGGGGACAGGGACCTAAATACAAACCATATCTAGGAGCACGTAGGCTACAGTTGCTGTGGTTGTGTTGTTGATGTTTTTGTTGCTGCTGTTTCATTGCCACTGTTGCTGATGCTATTGTTATTGTTGATACTAACTGGTGCTAATGTTGTTGATGGCTGCTACTGTTGATACTCTAATGCTGTTGTGGTTGTTGCTGTCAACCCTGTTTGGTGGTGTACTATTGTAGTGTTATTGTTCCTGATACTATTGCTGATGCTATTGCTGCTGTTACAATAATGCTGATATTGTTATTGCTTATTGCTCCAGCTGCTTCGGTTTTGTTATGCTGTTGGTGATAGTGCTATTTTTGTTGATGCTGTTGGTGCTGTTGTTGCTTCCATTATTACTTCTGTTGTTTTTCCTGCTTCTGCTGCTGCTGCTACTACTATAATTTTGATGCTACTGTACATGTTATTGTCACTGCTGCTCTTGTTGGTAATATTGCTGTTGCTGGTATACTTGTTGCTCGCAACGTGCTGTTGCTGTTATTGCTATTGTTGTTGGTGCTGTAGTTGCTGCTATTGCTACCATTGCTGTAATTGTTATTGATGTTGTTATTTCTGTGGTTGTTGCGCCATTATTATTGGTGTTGCTGTTGTCATTGCTATTCTTGGTGTTATTGCTACCGTTATTGTTGCTAGTAGTGATTGTGGTGGTGATGGTAGTACTATTGCTGTTGCTGCAATTGTTAGTGCTGTTATTGCATTGTTATTCTATCTGGTGGTGGAAGTTTGATGGCTGCTGGTGCTGTTGTTGTTGTTGTTGTTGTTGTTGTTGTTGTTGTTGTTGTTGTTGTTGTTTGAGACAGGGTCTCGCTTTGTAGTTCAGCCTGGCCCTGAGCTCGCTATGGAACCCAGGCAAGCCTCGAACTCAGCAATCCTCCTCCTGTCTCTGCCTCCGAGTGCTGGGATTACAGGCGTGAGCCACCACACCCGGCCTGTTGGTGCTGTTTTTGATACTGCTGTTGATGAAGCTACTCTTCCCGCTGATGTTCTGGGCATTGCTGATGCTGATGTAATGCAAGTGTAATGTTGCTGTTTCTCATTTTTTCCCATTCTCCTGCCCTCCCTACAACTTCCTGCCCCTCTATACATAAGCTTTGTTTATTTTTCTTACCATCAAATTTTTTCTTTCCCTTTACTAGCTAGCCCCTACCCACAGTTTTCTGTAATGTTGCTGTTAACTCAATTGTAGTTGATTCTGCTGTTTTGCTACTATTGGTACTCTATTATTGTTGCTGCTGCTGCTTTTGGTGGTGCTATTATTGCTACTGCTGCTACTGCGGTTGCTGCTAATGTTGCTTCGGTTCTAGCTGCTGCTGTTCCAGCTGCTGTTGGTGGTGCTATAACTATTGCTGCTGTTATTTATGCTGTTGTTGCTATTGTTGTCCTTGTGACTGTTGTTAATGCTATTGTTAGTGCTTCTGTTACTACTGTTGTTAATGTTATTTCTGCCATTTCTGCTGCAACAGCCACTGCTATTATTATTGCTATTATTATTGCTGCTGCCCTTGTTGATTCTGCTGTACTGGCTGCTGTTTGTGGTTCTCTAACCGCTGCTCATGCTATTGACATTGTTGTTAACAGAGTTGCTGCTGCTGTTATGGCAATTATTTATGTTGTTACAATTCTTCCTGTTGCTGCTGCTGTTCTGGCTGCTGTTGGTGCTCTTGCTGCTGTTGCTGCTGCCGCTGTTGCCACTATTGATGACTGCTGTTCCAAATGCTGTTCTGAATGGTGGCTTTAGAGTTGCTATTGTTGCTGATGCTGTTATTGACACTGTTGCTGATATTGTTTCTGTTGCTATTATGGCAACTAGTGACACTGCTGTTATAATTGCTATTGTCAGTACTCCTGTTGCTGTTGTATTATTGCTGTTATATTGTTAGTACCGTTGATGCTGTTGATGCTGTTGCTGCTATTTCCACTATTGTTGATATCATCAATGTCACTAGTTCTACTGCTGCTGTTGCTGCCACTGTTGTGCTACTGTTCTGGCTCCTCTAGGTCGTTCTATAGCTATTCTTGCTGTTGTTGGAGACAACATTTCTGACATTGTCATTGATGTCATTGTTGCTGATATTATAGCCGTTACTGATGTTGCTGTTATGATTACTGTTGTTGGTGTTGCTGTTGCTGAAACTGTTGCCGTTGTAGCTACTGTTCCCCTTGTTGATTCTGCTGGTGGTGTTGCCACTGTTGCTCTTTCTGCTTTTGATGATGTTGCTATTATTGTTGCGGCTGCTGATGTTGTGGCTGCTGGTGTTGCTGCTGCTGTTCTCAATGTTGGTAGAGCTATAGTTGCTACTGCAGCTGCTGTTGTTGCTTCCTTTATTTATGCTGCTGTTGTTATTACTATTAATGACGCTGCTAATTCTGCTGCTGCTATTGAGGCTGTTGGTGATGCTATTGTTGCCATTGTTGCTGCTGCTATTGATGATCTTGTTGCTGCTATTGCTGCTAGTACAGCTATGGCTGTTGCTATTATTATTGCCGCCACTAGTACTGCTGTTGCTGTTAATTCCATCGTTATTAATGCTATTCTTACCACTAGTATTGTTGATTTTCCTGTTGTCACTGGCGGTAGTAATTGTGCTGCTGCTACTGTTATGATTCTTGATTATGCCATTGTTGTTGCTGCTGTTGTTGCTAGTGGCAGTGGTGGTAACACTACTACTGTTGATGTTACTGTTGTTACTGTTATTGTGAATGTTAGTGCTGTTGATGGCAATGTTGCTGTTGGTGTTGTTGTAACTACTGTTGTTGCCATTGTTAATGCTACTGTTTTTGTTGCTATTCTTGGTGTTGCTGGTGGTACTATTGTTGCTGCCAGTGTAAATGCTATTATTTTTTTCACTATTAGTAGTTCTGTTGCTGTTGCCATTGTTACTTCTAGTATCAGTGCTATTGTTGTTCCTGCTATTGGTGGTGATTATGGTGCTGCCATTGTTGTTACCACTGTTACTGCGGCTAACATTGTTACTGGTATTATGGATATTGTTAATGCTGCTGGTGCTCCTATTGCTGCTGCTTCTGCTGCTGTTAGTGCCACTGCTACTGTTGCTGGTGAGTCTGTTTCTGATGCTGTTGGTAGCAGTGCTGTTGTAGCTGTTGTTACTGCTATCGTTGATGCTATTATTGGCAGTAGTGATGTTACTGCTGTGGTTGCTACTAATGTCCCTGATGATTTTGGTTGTTTTGGTGTTACTGGTGCTGCTATTATCTCTGTTGTTGCTGGGGGTATTGCTGTTGGTTGGAGTTCTGCTGGTAGAATTTCTGTTGTAGTAGCTGTTCATGGAGGTGTTACTAATGAAGATGGTGCTATTGCTGCAGCTGCTGCTGCTGCTGTTGTTGCTATTGTTAATTCTACTGTTGCCATCCACACTCTCCTTGACGCCGTTACTGTTGCTGCTGTTGTCAATGCTCCTGTTCCTACTGATGTTGGTAGCAGTGCTGCTACAGCTATTGTTGATGTTACTGTTGGTGGTAATCATGTTGCTGCTGTTGTTGACGCTAATGTTAAGGATGTTGTTGGTGATGGTATTATTATTGCTGCTCTTGTTTCTGCTCTGATTGTTGGAGGTGCTATTGTTGCAGTTCATGATGATGATGATGCTACCTTTGTTACTGTTGGTGTTGTTGTAACTACTGTTGTTGCCATTGTTAATGCTACTGTTTTTGTTGCTATTCTTGGTGTTGCTGGTGGTACTATTGTTGCTGCCAGTGTTAGTGCTATTATTTTTTTCACTATTGTTGTAATCAGTGGTGATGTTGCTGCTGCTGCTGCTGTTGGAAGTGTTGCTGTTGTAGTTGATAGTGTTTCTGCTGCTGTGCCTTTTACTGTTGATGTTGTCCCCACCTCTGCTCCTGCTTCTGTAGATGGTGCTGCTGCTGGTGCCATTGCTACTGCTGCTGATGGTGAGGTTGTTGCTGCTATTCTTGAGGCTCTTGGTACTGATGTTGTTGATACTATCATTGGCGCGACTATCACTGGCACTGTTGTTGCTGATGATATTGTTGTTTCTGCTGTTATCACTGGTACTGTGAATGCTGCAGTTGTTACTACTATTGGTACTACTGTTTTTGCTGCTACTTGTGTTCTTGATTGTAATATTGGTGTTGGTGTTGCTGAATCTATTGGTAGTGCTTCTGTTGCTGCCAGTGGTAGTACTGCTGCTACAGTAGTTACTGTTGTTTCTGATGCTACTACTATCATTTCTGCTACTTGATATGGTGGTATTGCTGCTGTTGATGTTGCTGGTGGTGTTGCTATTATCATTGGTTGTGGTGCTGATGCTGTTGCTACGGTTGCTTCTATTGTTGGTAGTGTTGCTATTGTTGCCACTGCTGTCATTTTCAATGCTGCTATTGCTGTTATTTTTGATGCTGTTGCTGGTGGTGGTGGTGCTACTCTTGTAGCCACTATTAGTGATGTTACTGGTCCTCTGGGTGGTAGTGCTCATGCTGTTGCTGATGTTTCTGCCACTGTGGTTGATGCTACTGTTATTTCTGCTAATGTTGCTGAACAGGATGTTACTGTCACTGCTGCTATTGCTGCTAGTAGTAGTGCTGCTGACACTGCTGGTGCTATTACTAATGGTGTTACTATTAGTGGCACTGCTACTATTGTTGCTGCTGCTATTGCTGCTGCTGATGATATTGGTGGTGTAAGTGGTGCTGCTGTTAGTGCTACTGTTGTTACTGCTGTTGTTGATTATAGTACCATCACTGCTGCTTTTACTGCAAATGTTACTCCCACTGGTGGTAGTATTGATGTTGGTGGTATTGATACTGTTGCTGCTGCTGTTACTAGTATTGTTGGTGCTGCTGATTATGTTTTTGATGATGCTATTGTTACTGCTATTGTGTGTGCTACTATTGTTCCTGCTACTAATTTTGCTTATGATAATGCTAGTATTGCTGTAATTTTTGCTGCTGCCACTAATGCTGATGTTTTTGCTGCTCCTACTATTGTTGTTACTATTTTTGCTGCTAGCACCATTGCTGCTGCTACTGTCACTGCTAATGGCGATGATGATAATACAGTTAGTAGCACTATTGTTGTTTTTGCTGCTACTGTTGCTATGGTTGCTATTACTTCTGGTGATGTTATTGCTGTTGGTAATTCTGTTACTGCCACTATTGTTGATTCTGCTATTGTTGCAATCGTTGGTGATGGTGCTGCTGCCAGTGATGCTGTTGTTGCTGCTGTGATGGCTGCTATTATTGATGCTTCTGGTGTTACTGCTATTATTGATAATATTGGTGGTGTTGGTGCTAACATTGTTGATTATACAGCTGTTATTGCTTCTGATATTTCTTCTGCTTTTGATTGCACTACTGTTGTTTCTCGTACTGCTATTCTTATCAGTGATATTGCTGCTGCTGCCATAGTGGGCATAGAAACTATGAAAGTTCAGCTTGTTTGATTGCCTCTCTAGCTGGAGTCTGAGAGGACTCCAGTTTTTCTGGATTTTTTGGTGGACTTCTGTTAAATTCATCTTAGGTTGGATTAGTCTAAACACTGAGACAGGACTAGGTCTGTCCAGCTGGGGGAATTCTTTGGGAACCTGGGGGCCTAGGACAGCCCATTCCTGATTCAATATTACTATGAACTGGAATATATGTAGAAAACATGGATGAGAACAACACAGTGAAGAAACCAGCATTTTCCAATAAGTATCAGCAAATCCTGAAATGTATAAAATAGTTGAAAAAATATTACTTGAGAAAAAATTTAATTGCATTCAACTGATCAAACTATTGAAATGAACATTGGTGAAAAGTAACTTCTCAAATTTTATTTCAGAACTGATAATATTGTCTGGATTTTGGAAGCCATAATTCATCTAATGTGAAGTTGAATTTAACCTTTGCTCACATTCTCTGCTATAAGAAACTGAAATACCCTAGTAAGGGATCTTAGTTATGCCAGTGGTACTTCTAGAGAAGGGATTTAGGTACACACCATTCTACTATAACAAGCTCTGTCCATTTTCTTTTTGAAAATCACCACACAAAACACATTTTTCAAAATTAATCCTGGGTAAAGTTTATAACTGTCTTTTCATTAATTAACTTGGATTAAATACTTCTTCATGATCTCTTTCTCTAATTTCATTTCTTGTGGCAGACCAAGAAAATATAAAGAAAATATGATTTACCTCCAAGTCAAGAAACCAGCCATTCCACCAAACTAAAAAGAAATAACATGACTCCTACTACCAAAGCTTTGTTCTGATGCTGCCAAGACCAGAAGAGATTTCTTCACTCATCACAAAGCTCATACAATTCACCCATACTTACCCTTGAGCTCTATCAACCTAAAACTATAGCGAATGAAGTTTGTTGCAATTCTGTGTAAAAATCACCATGCAGATTGGATCCTGCCAAGTCCTTCCAGTTCACACTGTCCTCAGAATTCCCAGGTCATTGGTTTGCTTGCATTTTTTGCCCATATTTGTATTTCTTAATCTGGTTCCTTTCCCACAATGACAACAAACCAGAATACATAGGGGAACTGTGGGTGAGAGAAACCAAGTAGAAAAGATCTTTTTAAAAAATTAAGTTAGGAGAAAAGAGTTTATTTCCTTGAAATAAAAGACCCAAAGCAATATCACATTGTCCAAAATGTATAGAAAGACGTCTGAATGAGCTCTTTCAGTGATAGGGGAATAAATTTTAAATACATTGATCATTATATGAGTTAGACTTGAATGAAATGTCAAATAAAAGAGTTAGAGTATAACCTGAGGAATCACAACGTCCTATATTTGGATGGATAACTACATATGTGTGCTTTCTATAAAACATCTTGTGAAAGGTTAAATAAAGAACAATGTTGGAATATTAAATGATGATAATTTTTCATTAAAGTAATATTCTCAAATTTTCAGACTTCATAAAATACATTAATATTTTACCAAAGTAATATAGTAAAATACAGCTCTAAAAGCTAAACACTTTTGATGTTTTATAATAGAAAGCAAATTTTCTTTGACTTTTCTACTACCCCTCTTGAAAAAGTTTGCAACTATGAAATTTTCAGACCAAAATCTATTCCACATATAATACCTGAATACCCCCTTTATATTGATATTTTTGATTTTGACTATTTCCTTTCAACTTTTTAGTAGAAAAGATGAAGAGTTACCTCTCTTCATTGCTCTAATAATCCAAAAACATAATTTCTCTGTTCTTTTCGAACTTTGTTTCATCACATACTAATTAAATTGAATAATCAACACTGCCATCACTATAGCATCTAAGTGTTGATAAGGCCCAGGTGATAGTATTCTTATGACTATGCTGCCTTTCTTTCAGGACATTTTGCTTTTCCAGAATCTTATTTTTTATTTTCTCATTTTCTATATAGTTATAATTTGTTCTTCCCCAAATCCTTTGACAGAACAATAAATGTGCCCTCAGTATACTCAAGAACATCACATACTAGTTCCTTTTCTTTCCTTTTCCCCTGGAGATCTCACATCTGGAGCAAACAGTCTGCCCACTGTGGGCTGGGCTGGAGGGTTTCCATGCTGCCTGTGCAGCAGCTGCCCTGAGCTCTCTTCTCTCTCTTCATAAGCATACCAATAGCATCTTTCTGGTGTTGGATCCCCTCTCTCTTGAACTCCATGCCACCTTCTTTCTTTCGCCATCATTTTGAGGAAACACATTTTCTGCCGTGTTTTATTCCATTTTACCACTGTTATAACAAAACACCTGAGGCTGAGTATTAAGAAAGTTTATCTTATTAATAGTTTGGAGGGCTATCGCTTCTCGGCCTTTTGGCTAAGATCAAGTGTAATAGTTTGGAGGGCTAAAAATACAAGCAGCACATCACCAGTCTGGCAAGGGCTCTACTGATTACATCACCTCATGGTAGATAGCATCATGGCAGGACCAGAGACAGAGCACACAGTGAGAGAGCAGGAAGAACAGTCTTTCTCTTTTATAGCAATGCTCCCATTAGAACTAACCATGAAGGGAAACAGTTTATGTATATAGGGGGTGGGAGGTTGTAGGGGAATGAGAAAAAATGAGAATTAAGTCATGTCATATACTGGTACAAATTCTCAATGTTGAGTGTAATCATAATGTGTATATAAAATGTACCTATTTTGCAATTTTAAAAAATCTAACCATGGCCCCAAAAGAACTACACTAATTTTTCTGGAGGGCAGTGACCCCAGTGTCTTAATTTCTTCCTTTTAGGTTCCACATGCAACCCTTAGGTGTGGGATCCCCACATGTGGAAATTTGAGAACTCACTAAAACAAGAGCAAGAGTGCGCTATGGACTCTATATTCTCTTCTGTAACACTGAGTGTTGAAATCTATACATTTCCCAAGCCTTCTACCACTTGGCTTTTTCTAAGGCTCTACCAAGGAAAAACACCATTTTCTTTAAACCATGAAGGAAACTTAGCAGCTGCCATGACCATTGCTGGTCACCAGAGCCAATGGGATGGAGGTCTCCAATCCTGCTCAGTGGCAATGGCATGGTTCTAGCAGTAGCACTAGTGGCAGCAAAAGTTCCTCTGCCTACTTCACTGCATGAACAGGCTGCAGCGAGGAGCAACTGCTATTCCCTGGTCTTTGTGTGAAACCCCTTTTCTCTCCAACACACCTTTCTCTCTTATTCTTGAGCAAATTATTTTCCAAACAAGTGTCTTTATTAAATTACCTCTACTTGAAATATCTACTGATTGCTCTTTGATGATTAACCACTGATTACTGCTCTACTTGGTATCATGGTACTCCCTGGAAATAGATTCCTGAATATGGGAATCTGGTTAAATGATATGATTGAAACTGAACATAAGATAATCTTATTGTGAGTGGGAAATAGAAGCAACACTGGACAAGTGCCAACACTAATGGCACAGATAGAACATCATTTAAATTATTAGCTATGATTACTTGCAATTAAGCACTTATACAAAAGCAGATGTTAGGAGGCCATGGGTATCAGACTGTGGAAAGTGTGACAACAAAGACTAGAGTGGGGGAAGGCTTGTTACTTCTGACTCCATTGGATAATTTATAAATAGAAAATGAAACTTTTATGACTTTAAAATGTCAAGTTAGGCATCACTAGAGAAAAAAAGAGCTCTCAATTATGGTACTAAAAGAAATTCCTGAGTTTTGTGGGGGCAAAGCTGAAAATCAGACTCTAAATTTGACCTAATAGGTTATAGAATCATACTACAAGTTGAATTCATAACCTACATAGGTCTTTTTTTTTTTTTGTCAGGGTCTCGCTTTGTAGTTCAGGCTGGTCCTGAGCTCACTATGTAGCCCAGGCAAGCCTGGTACTTGGCAATCCTTCTGTCTCTGCCTCCCGAGTACTGGGATTACAGGCGTGAGCCACCACGCCCGGCACTGTGGTATGTGGTATTGATTGCTGGTGGGTGTGAGTCACCACACCCAGCATTGTATGTGGTTACTGGGATTGAACTCAGGGCCTTGAGTTTGTGAGGAGGTGCTGGAACCACTGAGCCAAATCTTTGGCCCCTACATAGGTCTATTAAGCAGATAGAGAGGGGAGGAATCCTGAGAATTGGAAAGGAGGTATTGGATGGATTCAAATGAATGTAAAAGTCTTCAACTTTCATATGTTCTGAGCCTCTTTTGTCAAAAGATGCAGCCCTTTTTTCTTTTCCTTTTGATTTGTTTTCCTTCTTCTGTTTGAGAAAAATAAAAATCTTGCCTGGTTTGAAGACTTTTAATAACCTCATCTAAGGTATGTACTTGGAAATATGGTGCCACAAATCCACAAGACCTCCCACACAGGCACCTAACTCAGCATTTCCCCTGGTGTTTGGAGTGGGTCCCTCCTGCATCTTTCTTAAGGGAAAAAAAATCAAAAGTCTGACTAGGGAAGATACCACTGGCACATTATAAGAATTTCAAAATATTGTAACATAGCAGCAGAAATTGAGAAAGAGGAAGCTGAGCATGGTGGCTCAAACCTGAATTTCTACCACTTTGGGAAACTGAGGCAGAAGGACTGAAAAATTGAGCCCAACCAGGCCAGTTTAGCAACTTATTGAGACTTGTCTCAAAACAAAAAATAGAAAGGGTTAGGGATGTTCAATTCTCAGTACCTCAAACAACATGGGCAGGGGAAACTTGGGAATAAGTAATATGGTTATATCCAAGAGGCCAAGCATAATGTTTAATTAGGCCAGGTTTATGGATAAGCACCCTGACCGAAGTATCTAGAATTTAACATTATAGCTGAAGCAACCAGCGTAGCTTCAGTACAGATGCCCCTTGGCTCATGAAGTTAACTCCTTATAGACTCATAAATAGAGATGACTGCTAAATCAAACATATATCAACTACACCATAGCTCAACCACACAGCACACTGTAGAAGATTGGATCTCTTCTTTTCCAGATCTTGGGGCTGACTGGGAGCTGTAGCTTGCTCCTGCTACTCAGAGTCATAAGTATAATCTATACTGAATGTGTATCACTCTTAATCAAAACACTGAAAAATTCATTAAGTCAGTATTAGGCAAGGGCTACTGGTAATCTGTAAATCAACAACTTGCAAAGAAGCAAGAACAAAATTCGGGAGACATAAAACAAAAGATTAATTGATTTGACTACACAAAACAAGAGTAAAGTATGCTCACTTTGGCAGCACATATACAAAATAAGACTAATTAAGTAAAGCTAACTGTCTCACACACACACCCCAAGTGGAAATGTGACATGAACAACAGATATGGAAACATATTTTTACTACATAAGTAAAATCCAAAAACTATTAACATTTCTTAAAATTTATGTAAAAAATAAGAGTTACTAAAGATCAATAAGGAAAATATAATCAAATGGGGGAGTGGTCCAAAAATACAAATAAATATTTACCAAAAAGAAAATAATAATGGCCAATCACATTATTTTAAAGGTGCATTCTAATTATTAATCAAGGAAAGACAAATTAAAATAACACTGAAATTTTTCACTCATCAGATTGACAAATGACAATATTGAGTATGAACATGACTGAAGAAACTTTCAAACATTTCTGCCAAGAATATTGAATGATTCATTCTTTTAAAAAGACAATTTGTCAATATCAGTATCACATATATGCATATCTGTGACCCAATAATTTCACCCCTGGATCTCTCTTTAAGAGACAGAAATGTACCTACAGAAGTCTTTGTTGCATTACATATGCTGACAGCAAAAATGAGGAATAACAAAAGTCTATAAATATGAAGAATGCTTACATAAGCCATAATCCACTCACTCAGCAGTTGAGAAAGAAAGAAAATATTTACAGATGCAGCATAAAAACCTTCTAAGATGAGTTTTAGAACAATAATGCAGGAACCATGGGATGCTTACCTAACTGGAACCCCTCAGAGAAGCAGTGAGGGCCTGGACAACAGATACAAAAGGATTTTAAATTTTTTTGGTAATCATTGCATTGTTACATTTTTGTGTGCGTGTTTATGTCCCATGTTCATGTTATCTTTGAAAATAAATCATTAACTCTGGGAAATAGTTCTGCAACGTCTTTTAAAACCAAATATTCTCTTACCATATTTACCCAGCAATTATACTCATCAGCATTTATCCCAGTGAAACAGAAAAAATATGTCCACAATAATTCTGTAAACTTATTGTTTATGGCAGCTTATTTGTGCTACCTAAAAACTGGAAAGAAGCAAAATGCCTCTCTGTAAGTTGCAAAGTAAAGTAAAATCTAAAGCAGGCTGGTAAAATTTCTGAAAATCAGTTCTCACTGAACCTTGCTCCATTTGCAAACATAAATAAAACTTAAACTTGAGCTATTTTTGTAAATGCCTTTATGGCGTTAAATTGGAATTTAGATTCAATCAATCAAAAGCAGCCAACAGATTTGTAATTATGTAACTAGGGTCTTTCAACAGAATATCCACATAAGCCAATGTAGTAACTATGGCTAATCCAAAAGTTTCTTTTATTACTCCTGCATTCACACTAAAACCTGTAGCTTATGCTCCTTCCATGGAACTCTTGACCACTTCTAGGATAGAGCTGCCCAATCCATAAATCATTATTTGCTCAGATTGACTCTTAATCTTTTAACGTGCCTTGCTTTACCTTGTAACAAGATGAGTGGCAAACAAACTGTTGTATCTAGACCAAGGGTATTACTCAAAAATAAAAGAAGCAAACTATACATAACATACACAGACTGAGTAGATCTCAAGGTTGTTATGCTGAGAGATAGGCCAACCTGAAAACAGTTTTTGTGGTGGTGGTGGTTTTTGTTCATTTTGTTTTGTTTTGCAATTATAGTGCCTTTAAAACAAAGATAGAACACAAAATACTTGAATGGCTATACATGGTGGCACACATCTATAATCCCAGCACTCAAAAGCCTGGGAACAGGAACGTTAGTTTGCGGCCAACATGGACAGTAGTGAGCCCAAGACCAACTTGAGCTACACAGCAAATCTTGTCTCAAAAAACAGTCTCCACCCCCGCAAAAAAAAAAAAAGGCTAAATCCAAAATCTCAGACTTCTTCAGTACTTTTACTTTCATACTTGATCTGTCCTCATTTAACTTGACAATTTTTTTTCTTGCTTTGTAGTTCAGGCTGGCTCTGAGCTCACTATGTAGCCCAGGCAGCCTTGAACTCAGCAATCCTCCTGCCTCTGCCTCCCAAATGCTGGGATTACAGGCGTGAGCCACCACGCCCAGCATTGTGGGGTGTGGTACTGATTGCTGGTGGGTATGAGTCACCACGCCCAATATCATATCATTGTATGTGTTTACCAGGGAATGAACCATGGACCTTGTGCTTGCTAGGCAGGCGGCGGAACCACTGAGCTAAATCTCTGACCATAACTTGACAATTTTGAATGGTTCACATTTATTGAATATTAAGAAAGTGTTTAGGGCTGGAGATTTAGCTTAGTGGTTCCAGCGCCTTCCTCCCAAGTGCAAGGTCCTGAGTTTGATCCCGGTAACCACATAGAATGCTGGGCGTGGTGACTCACGCCCACCAGCAATCAATACCACATAGCACAGTGCAGGGCATGGTGGCTCACACCTGTAATCCCAGCACTGGGGAGGCAGAGACAGGAGGATTGCTGAGTTCGCAGTGGCTTGCCTGGGCTACATAGTGAGCTCAGGGCTAGCCTGAACTACAAAGCAAGACCCTGTCTCAAAAAAAAAAAAGTGTTTAGTTTACCTAAATTACAATAAAAAGTAGAACTAAATTTTGCATTCATATTGCATCTGGTTCCAGAAATGAGTGTGAACTGAAGTTCTCCAAAAACGCCACACTTATATAAGAGCTTTCAAACTGTTTGATCTTCAGTAACAGGATTGTTACTTTGTAGAGAGTGACTTTGTAGAGAGATGGAACATTGCAGATCAAGAAGCCAAAGACATCCCAAACTATTTACTATCAATCTCTGTATCTGATTTCTCATTTTT
>PVIC010008477.1:0-48079 GCA_004025085.1 Thryonomys swinderianus
TTTTTTTTTTTTGGTTACACTGCTTCTAGTTTATTCTTATCCTAGAATTGATCTAGGATGAAAACCTTGATGAGTTCAAAAAAGCATGTACATAAATATATGGCTACAAAGCCAAGAGGTTGGGTTACAGGGAGATCACTAATGTCCAACAGGTGCTGCATTTCCACAGGTGTTAGCCAGCGTTCCAGGGGCACAGAGAGGTGGACACGAAGCTCTCTGGAGTTTACTTGTTGACAGGGAAATATGAGCAAGCAAGGTGACCTCAGGTGGCAGAAAGAAAGGGCACCTGTGCTCTCAGGAGTGGCCCAGCTGTTTGAACGCCGAGAGAGAAGCACAGGTGCTGGCCCTGCAGGGACCTTGGGAGGCATGCAGAGGGAGGGAGGCTGAGTGAGAGCCAGAGGCAGCTCCGGGCCTAGGGCCAGTAGGTCCTGCGAGGAGGCTCTGCAGTCTTTGTGTTGGGTGCTGTTTGGTTTCTGATAGGTTGACCAACCCCCGCCCCATCTGTCCACGGCCTGTTCCCAGAACCTGTGGCCAGTTACCTTACACAGTAGAAGGAACTTCGCAAAAGCAGTTCTGGGGAAGAGCTCAAGATGGCGAGGTGACTCAGTATCATCGCAGAGGCCCCAAAGCCGCAAGGGCAGTTATAGCAGGAAGGAAGGGGCCCTGAGCCAGGGAGTGCAGGCTGCCTCCAGAAGCCTAAGGAGGGCAAGGACATGAAATTTCCCCCGCAGCTTCCAAAAGGAGCACAGTTATGACAGCACCTTGATTTTAGGCTTCTCTTCTTCAGATTCTAACAGAATTCTTAAAAATTGCTTTTTTTTTTTTTTGCTTTTTGAGACAGGGTCTCGCTTTGTAGTTCAGGCTGGCTTAAAAATTGCTTTTATTTGGTTTAGTTTTTTTTTTTTTGAGAGAGGATCCCTACATATAGTGTAGTCTGGCTTCAATTCTCAATCCTCCTGCCTCAGCCTCCCCAGTGGTGGGGTCACAGGCATGCACCACCTCCCTCAGCATGTAAAAGAATAAAGTTATGTTGTTTTCAGCTGCTGAGCTGTGGTCATCTGTTATGCAACAAGAGGAAATTAAAGCCAGTTTCTAATTTTAGAAGTAGACTAGATTTAGTGGTTTGCTCAGCGCTGAAGAGGGAGGGGCTGCAGTCATTAAGACGCCTTTGGCCACTCCTTGGTTTAAGAAGAGGAACTCTGTTCTGGGGTGTGGGGCGGGTGACAGCGGAGATACCCCTTGGATCTTGAAGTCTGCGTTAAGCAGACAGCTGAACGTGTCAGCAGAGGCCTCAGGACAGACGGTCTACATGTCCCCTCTCAGAGGCGCATCTGGCTCCCACGGGGCCTCAGGGTGACCCTGTCCCTGACAGACCCACTGGCCGACTGGCCCTGACCCCTCTGTCCCCTTTTTTCATACCCTTGTTCCGGGTTCATTTCTCGTGGCCCACTCAGCCTGGGTCCAGCAAGCAATTAGCAGCGTCCAAACAAGTCCCAGTATGTTTGATAGCCGAAGAGTGAGAAACGGGACCATGTAGATTAATGTGCGCCCCAAATGTGTTCGGTTATTGAGTGTCTTTTCAGAGTGCTAAATGGGTCCCGTGAATCTTAATTGATGTTTCACTTTTAATTGTGTGCATGAGGCATAGCCGCTGGAGCCGTGCCCGGCGCGGCCCCTAAGCGCACAGCGTTTGCAAACAGCCTCCCTCCCGGGCAGCCGGGAGAGGCTGCCTGTGAGGGGCAGATCTGCGAGAGCCGTTGATTCGGGGAAAAGTGAAAAATCAGCAACTTTGTTTTCTGCTCATCTTAAATACATAGGGGTGTTCTGTGGTTTTCTCCCATTGGTTTTATGTTTTCTTTTTGGAAGAAAAGTTGTGAGTGGCACTGGCCTTGTCTAGTGGGAAGAATTCTCCTCTGTAGAAGCTGCACACCTACCGTCTGTGATGCGCTTCGCTAAGTGCCGGGAGGGGGCGCTCCAGGAGGGAGACCCGGCCTCGCGGAAGCAGCTGGGCGGCTGCGGCTCAGTGTGCGCTCCCGTGTTGTCCCCGCGGCCCTGCCTGGTTCTCGCCTCCTGTGATCCGCAGTCAGCAGAAGACGGCAGCAGCATTTCCAGCTGTCACAGCTGGGTTTCCTAACATCCAAAGGAGAGCCAAAGGATTGTCCTTCTCTGGTGTCCTGAAGGTGACACGCTTTCCCAGAAGCCACCTGGGAGAATTTTCCCGGACCCGGGTCCCCAGGATTGGGGCCCACGTCCATTTGGGAACCGGTCACTGGCTGAGCAAGCAGAATGAACACACTGGCACAGTGCAGGGAGGCACCGTTTTCATAGCATTTTCCTGGCAGAGCCGGTACCCATGGCTGCTGCTGGGCCGTGTGGCAGAGCCGAGGATGGCAGAGACGTCGGGCCGTTGCGGACTGAGGGGCGCTGCCGTCCCCTGAGGAACCGCAGAGCTGTGCAGAGCAGGTTCGGGGCGGGAATTCTAATACATTAAAATAGCTACAAACCCTGATTGTAGTTTAACACTCAAAAGAAAGATGTTCTGTAAGTACTTATAATTGGAAACTACCTTTCCTTTCACTACAAAGAAAAAAAAAAAAGAAACTTTTCCACCCATTTATCAAGTTGAGTTCCAAAGAAATTATGAAAATGAAGTTGAAATAGAGACACCTAAGGACATGAAAGTAATTTTAAATTCTAAGAGAAAATAGTAGTGGGCCAGAGATTTAGCTCAGTGGTTCTGGTGCCTGCCTCGCAAGTGCAAGGTCCTGATTTCCATCCTGGTAACCACATTCAATGCTGGGCGTGGAGACTCACGCCCACCAGCCATCAATACCACATACCACAGTGCCGGGCGTGGTGGCTCACTCCTGTCATCCCAGCACTCGGGAGGCAGAGACAGGAGGATTGCTGAGTTGGAGGCTTGCCTGGGCTACTCAGGGAGCTCAGGGCCAGCCTGAACTACAAAGCAAGACCCTGTCTCAAAACAAAACAAAGAAAATAGTAGTAATATTCAAAACTCTGGTGTATGCAGTTTAAGAAACTTTGCTCAAAGGAAGAGGAAATAATAATGTTAATAAATAGTCCAGGGAAGGCACAGCCTCTTAACTTGTATTTTACCTTCCTTTTTTACTTCAGGAGATTTTCTTTGAAAGCCAAAAAGAGTAGAAACAAAAGAGAATCTCAGGTGCAATAGGGAGGGTTGGTAGGAAGGAGAGAAGCGTGGACTGGTCCCTGCACGAACCGAAGGGGGCCAGGCCCAGGCCCAGGCCCAGGAGGAGCTCTCAGCGCTAATGCTCACCATCTTTGGCGTCCATCAGAGCCCTCTGTTTCTCCTTCGTCCCGCACCTGGACAGGTGACGTGCCAGTCCTGAGACAGAGTTCTGCATCTCCTCGGTGCGGGTGATGACACCTGTCCCCCAGAGTTGCCGGATCCAGTGGATCTATGAAGTACTCCGCGCAGTGACTTGGACCCTATCATAGAAGCTCTGCCAGGCACTTTGGTCTCTGTGTTCACTGCAGCTGAATTCTAGAATGCAATTCCCGGTTAGCAGGGATTTCTCTTTGCAGTGACTGAATCCTGGCTCATGGCAGCGTCTCTGTGGGTGGGGCTTTTAAGCAAACACTGGTTTGTCTTTAAAAGGACACCCAGCTCCACCAAACCGCAGTCCCTGGGCTTGGGCTCAGGCCTGCATACTGACATGGAGCCAGTGTCAAGAGCCTCTGTCCCTCTCTGTCCCCGTTGAACTGGCTCAGGGCCTCACTCCCAGGTCATCTCCTCAGCGAGGCAGCAGAGACTAGCTTCAGCCAGTGGGGAGTGATGGGAACTTGCGAGGAGCCCCAGGCCACCGGCAGAGCCGCTCATCCTGGCCACCTGCTTGGAGGGCAGCAGATACCGCAGAGCAGCCCGCTGGGCTCCAAGATGTCCAGGCACATCAGGAGCACAGCATTCTGGGAAGGACTCTGAGCAGAGACCCTTGCCCAGACCTTTGGCCTGAGCTGCGAGGTGTCAAGACAGGCAGCCAGTGCCAGTCATGGGCACAGTGACTGCTGGGAAGGACCAGTCTGGGAATAGTGCAGGGTAAGCCAAGTCCAGGGAGCAGAGCGAGGGGTAACTGGTGGATAAGGCTGGGGTAGAAACAAGACTGACCGATGGAGACCGGATGTGCTGTGCTGAGCACAGCCGTGGAGGAGTCAGCACATGGGCACTGAGCAGCCGCTCCACTTCCGTGTTCTTCAGGTCCCTGAAGGCACTGGGGGGGAGGCGAGCAGGGTGACAGGGACAGAAATACTGTCTGTGAGCCTCAAAGAACTGGGGATATTGAGCCACAGGGAAGCTGGGAGCTGAGAGGGTCGCGAGCCATGGGAAGACACTGAAAAATCAGCTGTAGAAGAGGGTTTTTGACCCCAGAGTAGACACCACAGGAAAGCAGAAGCTGGTTCAACAGTAGGAGGTTAAAATGATGTCTTTGGAGGTAGTGAGCTCCCTGTTATGAGATATACGCAAGCTGGTACTGTAAGAGGTACTAGTCTGAAGTACGGTGGGTGAGTGGAAAGATGATGACTGTTGTGTGTCGTAGCACTTTTTAAAAGTGTTGGGGAACTAGAATGGTCATAGTTCTTTTTTAAATTTCTAATTGACAGATAATTATTGTGTATATTTTGTGGGATTTTTTCTCTTTAAAGATTGGATATTGAACCCAGGGCCTTCATGTGACACCTTCAACTCATTTTTATTTTTAAAAATTTTGAGATGGTTGTGTCAAACTTCTTAGGCTAAGTTTGAACTTGAAATCCTCCTGCCTCAGCCTCCCAGAACACTAGCATTATTGGCCTGTCCCATTAGCCCCAAGGTTTTTTTTTTTTTTTTTTTTTTTTTAAAGACAGGATCTCGCTTTGTAGGTCAAGCTGGTCCTGAACTCACTATGTAGCCCAGGCAAGTCTCAAACTCAGCTATCCTCCTGCCTCTGCCTCCCAAGTGCTGGGATTACAAGTGTGAGCCACCATGCTCAGCACTGTGTTATGTGGTACTGATTGTTGGTGGGTGTGAGTCTCCATGCCCGGTATCGTTTTATGTGGTTACCAGGGATCAAACCAGGGACCTTGCACTTGCCAGGCAAGTGCAGGAACCACTGAGCTAAATCTCTGGCCCTAGCCCCAGTTATTGATGAGATGTTTTACAATATGGTTACATCACAGATTGATTAAATCAAGCTAATTAGCATAGCAATCATTCTTTATACTCACCTTTTTCATGGTGAGAATCTTTTAAATCTGTTTGAAGGTTTGAAATAGACATTATTAGTTATAGACACCATTCCCTGGGGTAGAGCCCTATAGCTTACTCTTTCTGCTTAGCTGAGACTTTGTATCCTTGACAAATATTCCCCCATCCTCAGCCTCTGGTAACCACCATTCTATTCTCCATTATACTTCTATGAGTTTGATATTTTTAGTGGTATCATTCTTTTATTTCTGTTACTAGGAAACCATGACATGTTTGAACAACTGAGTGCTATTTGTTTGCCTAACTACAGGATTCAAAAAGATGTATAAATAAGGACTCTTTTTTTAATGTAGGTGGAGTAGCTTGGTTTTATAGTTTGGGAAGCATCACAGAGTTTTCTCTAATTTACATTTGACTCAATAAATGTGTTTAATACCTACCTGTACTTTGATAGCTGGAAATCTCTCCCCAAATTTCTTAAAGTTGGAAACTAATTGCAACGTCAGCAGGATTTTATTTATTTATTTACCTTTTGGCTTTTCATATGGGGTCTCACTAAATAGTTCAGGCTGGCCTTCAACTCATAGTGATCCTCCTGCCTCAGCCTCCTAAGTGCTGGGTCTATAGACATGTAGCATCCTGACCTGGTGTCACAGCAAAACAAATACAAGGAGTGACAGCAGCAGGCTCATTTGTCATCTCTCTAACATAATCTCTCCTAGCCTTCTTCCTGACAGTCCCCATTTTCTTTAGGGATCTCTATTTCTGGGGAGCCTGGCTATGCCCTCATTGGGAGGTGGAGCACATGTGTTAGGCAGAGCTAAACTGCATGTTATGTCCCTCTTGTCACTATGGGTGACCAAGCTGGGACCATCAGAGTATTTCAAGATGGTCACTAGATAGGCTGAAACAAAGACTATATTTTCTTTTCTTGTTTGACATGAGTGAGAAATGTGTGATTAGACCAGGGATTTAGTTCAATGGTTCCAGCACCTGTCTCACAAGTGCAAGGTCCTGATTTTGGGAAGAAAAAAAACCTCAAGAAATGTGTGATCTGGGGACCTGTAGGGACAGTAGCTATCAAACATCCCTTATTATAGCTGGATTTCAGGAAGAAGCTGACACAAAATATTCACAGCAGAGAAAAGAGGAAAATCAGGCTCTTGATGACGTCACCCATTTGCTGGACTGAACCTTGCCTGAAGCCAAACTTGGATTTTTTTTTTCCCCTTTACTGAGTTGGTCAGTACATTTTAGTTATACATTGTGATTACCTTCATCGTGGAGAATTTGTACCAGCACAGGACATATCTTCTCATTTTTTTCCTATTTCCCTGCCCTCCCTACAACTCTCTACCCCTTATATACATACATAAGTTTGTTTTTATTTTTAACTTGCTTCTGCATTTTCCAAATACATGACTTTCTTCGATGTTTAAGCCAGTTTGATTTAAGATCATCTTTGATTTAGATCTGAAAGATTCCTTGCCCAATCTGAAAGATTCCTTGCCCAATCTGAAAGATTCCTTGCCCTTGTGGTGGTTAACTTTATGTGGTGAGGCTACTCGTCTCATTTGATCATTATTTAAGTGTTTTTGGTAAACTGTGTATAGTCAGCACGAATTAGTAATTTGTAATAAAAATGTTTACAGTCCTGAGACATATAATCACACCATGCACCTTGTGGGAACTATTTGTCTCAGAAAGTGATCCAGCATTTCTGGCCCGGGCTGGCCCAGACACATTCAGCTACGCTCACTGCTGCAGGAAATGGGATTCTGAGCTGTCTCTGGGGACATTTTGTGCGCTGTGTTACTGTCCTGCTAACAGGTCATGAGTTTTGTAAGTGCACTACTTAGACAGGTTGGTCTTGCCCAGCAGGTTTCGGGGTCAGGGACCCCATCTACCGACTGCTGGATCATCTACCATTGCTCGCTCTTCTAGTTTTGAGCAAGGAAGGAATTCAGTGCTGTGCTCTCAGCTGTTTAGTTTTCTGCTTTTTGACTTAGTAAACAGATATGTGATCAATCTGGTAACACCTAAATTGCAAGAAGATAGGTTAGAAAAACTGAACTTGTACATTGACAGACTGAAAGGACATGCCAGCCAATCACTACATATAGACCTTTTTTTGAGTCCTGATTTAAATAAAAGGTAAAAAACAAAGAAATTAAACTAAAGTTGGCCTGAGGCTGCCTCCACACTCTGCTTCTTTACTTAACAAACTGCAAACTGATTAACAGGTAAACAGATTTGACAGTGGAACTTATTGTAACAAACAGCTGATGGTCCCCAATTATAGCAGGTAAGCTTCAGCTGGTCATGTGCTGCCAGCCAATCACAGCAGGCCATATAAGGGCAATCCCAGGCTGTACTGGTTCAAGTCATTTCCCTACCCTAGTCCCATTTGCTGCCAGTTAAATACTTCCCCTCTCCCAGTGTGGGACAGAGCTCTCTGAGCATCCTCTGATTCTAACTGCTGTCTCATGTATGGGTTATCCTTTGCTCAGTTAATCTCAGTTAAATTTAATTTGATTTCTTTTTATATAAAAATTATGGGACATTTGGAAATCTAAGCACTGAATACTGCATTTGGAATATTAAATTTCTATTGTTGATGTGTTCTAGGTAGGCTAATGATATTTATGTTTTTCAGAAAGGAACAGTAGTTTTAGCAATTTATATCAAAATATTTAAGGATGAAATAATATGATATCTGGAATTTTCTGCAAAATAATAGAAAAGAGGAGAAGTGAGTGGGAATATAGGTGAATCAAAATTGACCTTGCACTGATAATTGTTAAAGTTAAGCCATGGAAACATAGGAGTTATTAAACTGTATGCTTTCTTGTGATTAAAAATTAAGTAAAAATTAAAGATCCCCTACTTATTTTATAGTTATAAAATCAGTGTCAATAATTTGGTATGTATATCATAGAAAGTTTTCAGTGTATAAATTACAGAGAGAAGGGAGTAGGGGAAAGAGTTTGGTTTGGGCTTTATTTGAATAAATTAACCATACACATGGTCTACAGCTATCTTTTAGGAAGATACTTAGTATATCATGCATTTTTTGCAATTCAGTTTCATACAAGCAAGTAGATAATTCTTTTTTCCCACAAAGAGGGAAAAATCCTTTGTTTCTAAAATAATGTAGCTTCTGCTCCCTGGGGATAATTTTGGCTCTGTGTGCTGAATACCTGCATGCTAAGCCTGGCATTTCTGTGGGGTTTGGCCAGAGCTTTAATTGTAGTCTGGGGCCACTCCCACTTGGCCAAGTATGATTCATTCTTGGCATGGAATCCTTTCCCCATGTGTCGTATCAGCCTTGTCTTACTCTGTTTGCGGTTGCTATAGCTCAATACCATGGAGTGGGTGATTGATTTTTAAAAGAATATTTCACAGAGTTCCGGAAGCAGCAAAGGCCAAGGTTGGGAGCCTTCTTCCTGGTGCAAGGCCACCCAGAGTATTGCATGGTGAGACCCAGCAGGCAGCGGGGGGGTAGGCCCGCCACAGCCCACTCATGCACCAGTAGGTCTGTCTGTGCATGTGAGCAGAGCCCAGAGGCTGGTCACCTCTTAATGACCCCCTGGCCTCCCTTAGTACTCACTTCACAGCGGGTCTTGCTAGGGACGCTTAAACCAAGGCAGGCCTCGGCCTCTTCCACAGGACTTGCTGTCCTACAGTGATTGTGAAGCCTGTTGAAAATGCAACGCTCTCTGTTGCATGCTATCTGGGGGAGAAACATTTGTGGGAGCTAGAAAACGCATTGAATTCCTATTGCTTTCTTGGTGATTTTTGTATAATGAGATATCTTACTAACTAGCAAATTAGTAAGTGAAAATTTGTGAGACAATAGTTTCTTTTTTTAAATAATAAGGATGGATGAATAGGTGGCCAGGCCTGGCTCAGGAAGGGAGCTTCCTGTTGTCATGCTGGGAAATTGACACAATTTCATTTCAATGTGCTTTTCAATATCTACTGTTGTTGATTCCATTTTATCCCAGTGGGGAAAAGAAAAACAATCTAAGCTTAGAATCTCTTAACCCTTAAGGAACACAATCCAGTAAATATCATACTTTTCATAACATTTTCAAAGTGCTTGAAAAATGTACCTGTTGTCACTTCACCCTCTTGTCTAATGCTTTGGCAGCAGTTACTGTGTGCCAGGGTCCATGTCACGGACCTAGAAAAGGTGATCAGGTTTCACGTTGGTGTTCCACAGCGACAAACAGGCTAGGCGTGGAAGAAGGGCGGGTTTATGATTAGAATAGAGCAAGAATATCAGATAGGTGTGTTTTGTGCACAGATCCAACA
The DNA here is from genome assembly GCA_004025085.1 of Thryonomys swinderianus. Lineage (NCBI taxonomy): Eukaryota > Metazoa > Chordata > Mammalia > Rodentia > Thryonomyidae > Thryonomys > Thryonomys swinderianus. Next base: position 9,542 of record PVIC010008477.1, read on the forward strand.
ATTAGGAAGCATTTACCACCGTGTGTTAAGCGCCTTCCTAAAAATCTTGCATCAGTACCTCATTTGAAATTCACAATGAGCTTATGGAATATGTGCTCATATTATTCTGCTTTTGAGATAGAAAATTCAAGCACAAGGAAATTAATTTGTTCAGCATCCTACAGCTAATTTATACGTTACTCAGTATAAGGTGGTATCATCTGGATTTCAAATCAGTCTGACTCCAAAGTCTGTGTTCATTATGGAATTAATACTGAAAAACCTTTTGTCATAGATATGTTAGTCTTCTGGTTAAAAGAAAAGATGCTTAATTACTAACTGTCTGTGTCCCTGAAGTCTACTGATGTCCCAAGCTGTGAAACTTAGAGGACTTTCAACAGATACAGTATCATGGTACTTGGCTGTCTCAGTGCTTTTGTAACAAATACTTTAACCTGAGTAATGTATCAATAACAGGAATTTAATCTCTCAGGGTTCTGGGGGCTGGGAAGGGAGAGACCAAGGTGCTGGCGGGTTTGGTGTGTGCTGGAGGCCTGTCCTTCAGGGATCGCTGCTTCTGGCTGCGCCCCCCCCCCCTTGGGAACGGGATGGACACTGTCCTCAAGGGGCAGCAGGGCAAAAGCACTCCGACACTTCTTTTATCAGGGCATTAATCTCACCCACAGGGACGAAGCTTTTGCTATTCAATTACCTTCCCAAGAACCCCATTGTATTTTTGCCTTGAAGACTAAGTTGCAACATGAATTTTGGAGGAATACAAACATTTAAACTACAACAGGGTCAGAACTAGCCTCCAGTTAGTTGGTTAAATTTTTACGAGAGGTAAATTCTACCTATAGTGGGTCTAAAGCCATGTCAGAGTGAATCTTACTTTGCCGCTTGCAGCATTCATTTTTGGCAACATTAAATCTACTGGGCTGTTATCTTAGCTAGTGTAGCTTTGTGAGTTTAGTTATTCATCATGCAGTTTACTGTGCAAAAGGCCACATTCCCCAGTGTGTGCACATGTGTATACTTAAGTATATGTGCCCTGCTTAAAATGCGAAGATTGTAATATGGGGCTAGTCTTTGTTTTCTGCACCGTTAGATCTAATTCTGAATTCTTTCAGCTGAGAGTCAAGTTATTATAAGCGAGGCCGTGTAACCCTCAATTCACTCGGTCCCATTTCTTCCCTGTCACTTTTTCGTAGCAGTGGTGAAAGCTGTCATTCCCGGGTGTCAACTGTGTGTCGAGCCTGTGTTAAACATCTTACCAGCATTAACTGGCTTCATCCTGAAAGAAACCCTTGAAGGGAGTCTTCTTGTGTTCCTCTGATGGACGAAGAGGCGAAGGCTGAGAGCTTATGTTTGTGCAAAGTCACACAGATTGTGCACAGGACACAAACCCAGGCTTGGCTGCCTCTGAACACAAACAAAGGACGGAGACCCCGAGGTGGCCCTGATGACAGGAGGTGCCCAGGGTGGCCTGTGACGTGTGAGGATGTGACGGTCCATGTGCATTGCTCAGAGGTGTAGAACGTCCTCCTTGCGTATATAAGGACTTGATTCAGCAGTCACGGTAGCTTCCTGTGCACTGATAAAGTAGAAAAACCACCTCTCCGAGCCTTAGAGTCCTCACTTGTACATAAGGACAATAATACCTATTTAACCTCAGGGTGATAAAAGGATTAAATGTGAGAATAGAAGTAGCAGTGCCAATTATGGAATTAGTAGTCAGCACTCCCAACCCATGGACTTCTGAGATTCATCTCGGGATTAAATTTAGATGCCAGTGTAGGTTTGGCTTCATTGATTCCTTTGGAAGGAATTGATCCTGTTCATTTGCTCATTCAGCTGATGTTCACTGAGTACCCGAGTGGCTGGTGGAAGCACAGCAGAGACTCAGCGCCAGCCACAGCGTCCGGCGTGGCTCCTGTCAGGCTGCTGCCCGTGATACAGGCTGCCCAGCCGTGTGCAAAGTAAGCGAGGTCACGGTTCTCCGTGGCTGCCCACACCGACCCGCTGTGAAAGTTGTCAGGACACACGGAGCTTCTGGAAGTGGCTGGGTCTTTTTGTCATGTCCTGTGAGACACGTGAGGGGCTGGGAGGGTTCCAAGGAAAGCCAGGGAGATGCTGCTTCTGCAGCCACTGGGGCACAGTGTGTCACTGTGGGATTGCTCTCAGCCTGCCCACGCTGAGGGGCTCCCGGTGGGGTTGTGGAAACTGGAATTGTCCCAGGACGTCTTAACATCCTCCCAAACAGAGGGAGCCACGCATTCGGCTTGTCAGTAAACTGTACTGTATGAGAAGCTTGAGCTCATGTGGAGCGCATTTCAACTGGATGGTCTGCAACATTTCACACCTGAGTTTTTAAAACAGTCTCAGGCCTGCAAGGAGCTGGAGTAGAGACGAAGATTGATGAGTTCAGTGGGAATTTCCAAACATTTTCCAAGATAGGCATTGGGGGAAATCAACGTACAGGTGAAAGACATCATGTTTTAGTGATCCATTCACACCTAGTTTTGTAGCAGCACAATTCATTATAGTTAAATCTTGGAAACAGCCCGTATGTCCATACATAGGTGAGTGGTTGAAGAAAATGTGCTGTTCACATACAGCGGAGTACTACTCTGCCATAAAAATGTACAAACTTGAGATGCTTGTAGGAAAATGAATGCACGTTAGACCATAGTATTAATTGAGCTTATTTATCACATGGCTTCTCTTATATAAGAACCCAAATTATAAATAAAGAGCAAATTAAAAGATAGATAATAGGAAGTAAAAAGATATTGGTCTTTCTCAAACAGGAAGGGGATGAACAGATGTAGGCAGGAGGATGGGGAAGGGACGGAATGGGAATGGAGACCTGTCGTGCGCGTGTGCAGCTCCATGCAGTGCAAACATCTGTACTGCAAACATGGACTAATCAAAGAGCCACTCCAGCCTGACAGTGCTAACCAAGGCAAGGGAACTTGGGGTACCCTGAGGTGCCCCTCTCCTCTGCGGGCCTTTTGCTCCATGTGCCGATGGAACAGTGTCAGTCACTCAGAGACCGTCGAAGGTGAGCGTGTGAGAAGTCAGAGGCCCAGGAAGGCACAGATTGCAAACTTGCGTATTCATGAGGGAAAGATCAAAATGGATGCGAAGTCCTCTGGTAGCAAACCTGGGCCAAGGCTCCAAGCCAGCGCTTTCATAACTACAGAGGCGAAGGGCTAGGTGTGTGGCTGGGAAAAAGGAAGAGGAGAATGAATTTCTAATACCCAGAGTTGCCCTCAAACTTCTCCTAGACTTTAATGGGATCAGTGCGTCAGACATTAATCTGCAGGTGTTACAGCTCGATGGAAAGAACAGCAGCAGTGTGCTCAGGGGGCACGTTTTATTTGTATGTTTGCTTGTTTTGGTGTTTTGAGGTAAGATCTTGCCGTGTAGTTCAGTCTGGCCTTGAGCTCAGTGTGTGCCCGGACTGGCTCCCAGCTCATGGTGATCCTCCTTACTCACCCTCCTCAGAGCTAGGATGCCAGGTATGTCCCCGTGTGCCCACCAGACCATACATTTTAAAGCAATAAAATAACAGCAGACGCAAAAGCCAGTCCAGGAACTTCCCCCAACAGCCAGTGGCACCGTGAAGGTGGTCTTGGGCATCATTGTGCCCTGGACCCCCAGCAGAGCCAGGGCCTGAGATCCATCGCACAGGGTTGCTTAGACTTCATGTGGACCAGGCTGGAAGAGCAAGTGTTTCCTGCTGCACTTGTGTTCGCTGGGTGCTGGAGGACAGAGCAGGGAAAGAGGGTCAGAAATCGGAGTTTGTTCTAAAGGAGGGTTCAGTAGTTCCGGATGCCTAGGGGGTAGGCCGGAGGCCGGAGGGGATGGGGGCGGGAAGGCTCGGGTTAGAAGGAAGCCGGAACTGCTCCCCCCGCAGCACCGAGCAGCCAGACAGTGCTCCCAGAGTGAGTCCGTGCACTTCTCCTGGGAGCGGAGCCCCTGCTCCTGCTGCAGCTCCCAGGCGCGCCTCATGCTGTTCTACCGTGATTCCTCCGGGATGCCAGAGCGGCCCTGATCACACAGCTCCTGCCCCTAACGAGGGAGCAGGGGCTTCTAGCCGTGAAGGTCGGGCCTGGGGTAGGCAGCCTCCTCTCTATGGGCCAGTGGTTCTGAGAGAAGGAGAGGAAAGTGTGCAGATCTTCCAGTACATTAAGGATGTAACCCATGCACACAAGACCCAGGAATCTTAAAAGATAGGCAAGTCTTTTTTGTTCCTCTTCCCAGAAATAACTGTTATTAATTTTTATCTATGCTTACATTATATTCATAGCATATATAATTATATATTTATAGAATATATAAATTAAATATATAAAAATAGATAATATAATTCATTATCTATTCCTATATTATATTCATACACATGCGCATAATAGCTCATTGCATATCCTTGATCATCAGTTTGGGGCACATCTACTAATTTATAAAATCATCTTGAAGAAATAGAATTATTCAGTCAAATGGTACATAGTTTTTAATGTTATTAGAAGTTTCCAAACTCCCAAAGGTGATGTACCTGTTCATCAGCACTTTCCAGCTGCACGTTGAATGTGTGTGAGCTCCTCCCTGTCCGGTCCCTTCCGAGGCCGTGTCAGGATCTGTTTTCTGGAAGGGAAAAGACTGAGTAGGAGGAGAGTGTCGCTCATCTGAGAACTCACCCTGCGGGTGGTGCAGGTTTTCACTTGCAAGTCACGGGAAATCTACCTCAAACTAATTTGAGCCAAAATTTTTTAAAAGCCAAGACTTTTTTGTTTTGTTTTTTTTGAGACAGGGTCTCCCTTTATAGTTCAGGCTGGCCCTGAGCTCACTGTGTAGCCCAGGCAAGCCTCAAACTCAGCAATCTTCCTGCCTCTGCCTCCCGAGTGCTGGGATGACAGGCGTGAGCCACCACACCAGCACTGTGCTGTGTGGTACTGACTGCTGGAGGGCGTGAGTCAGCACGCCGGTATTGTGGTATGTGGTTATCCGGGATTGAACCAGGACTTTACCTTGCGCTCGCTTGTGCTGGAACCACTGAGCTAACTCTCCTGTCCAACTCATTTATTAGCACACATGACAAAAGCTCAGTCAAATGTGCACCCTGCATATGGAGTGAGGAAGGGTTGCCATGTTGCTGTTCGACTCCGGGGGTCACATTCCTCCTGGACTAGAAACTCAAGGTGCTCCTGGTTGGTGGCATATTTCGAAGGGCTCAGCCCTGTTTCTTCAGGATCCTCAGGCAGCCTTCTGCAGGGTGCAGCTCTGCTAGCTCTAGGTTTCTATTCTACCAACTTTATAACACAGAACCAGGAACCTTCCTCTGTCCATGCAGCACAAGTCCCACAGTTGCTCCTTGTTGACCTGCCTCGGTAGGAGCTGATGCTTTGCTTGCCTGTCGTCCACCCCCAGGCTCCTAGTACCAGTTCCTTGATTTTTCCCCGGTAGTCAGTCCACACAGCCTGGGCCCTGCCACCCCTGGAGGTGAGCACGCTCCCCGGGGCTGGCCTTGCGCCACCGCTTCCACATGCTGAGGCCATTCTGGTTCACAGCCGCCACCACCTCCACTATTTACCTCACCACTCAGTGCCTATAAAACTCAGGACACATGGCCTGGGGGGATTACAAGAAAGCAGATTCTGCTCCCTTACTCCTGAGGTGGGCCTGAGATTCTGCATTTCTGATGAGCTCGTGGGGCAGTCTACAGTATGGGCCCAAGAACCTCCCTGAAGTGAGAGGACGCAGTGTCAATCCAGGGTCCCTTGCAGGTTCCCTTCCATTTAATAATCTTGCAAATACGAGGGACAGGAAGCACACAGAATCTCCAGATATAGCCGATTTCATTTTGTCTCTTTCATATTGCAAAGAGAAGTCACATTTTTATCACCACATTCATCAAAAAATAGACGTATTATCAAAACCTTCTTTTGTTTTAGAAATAGTTTTGTTTCCTGCTTGCAGGTTGAGAGAGGAGACCTGTGCTGATTGTTCCAAAAGAATGGCACTTTGGACCACTGTTGGCAGGAAAATCACTTTTGTTTTGGGGACTGTGAGTTCCCCGTTGCCTTAGTCAAGGGAAAAAAAAAAAAAGCAAGAAATGTCTGCTTCTTTTCCTGTCAAGCCAATGACGTCACCTGAGGAACCAGTTTACCTTTGGCAAACAAACACTGGGCTCTGCACATCTAGTTAGTCCATCATAGGTAGGTGGCCTGGTGGCAGAATCTGGGGACAATACTCTGTTTCCTTGGGAATAATAAAATCAGGCTTGCTTTCATGAGCGAGTATTCTTCAGGTTTTCTTTTAAAATAAATTCTTTTCTCATCATCTCTCAGAACCAATATCTCAGCCTGGGATTAATTTGAATAGCATTAAAGATTTTCTCTACTCTCCCTAATTCAGATCAGGTAGTGAATGGATTTCCCCAAGTCCCAGCACCATTTATTGAATCAGAAAAATGACTTCTTTTGCAAAGCAATTTCATGTCTTGTTATCTCTAATATGACTCTAAAATATAAGGTTAGATGGCATTACCAGAAAGTCCTTGCTCATTCCAGAGACAGGAAAATTTAGAGAGAGGCTCAGGAAGCCCACTCCATTGTCTCCTCAGTACCTCCATGCTTTGGGGACCACTGGGTAAAGTGATGTGGGTATCTGCTTTAACTGTGGTCTCAAACTACACTCACATCATTATATAACTAGGCATTAATGAATCAAAGGTGTCCTATGATTGAAGATTTGGCTGTTTTTATGAGAAAATAACAGAAAAATAGCTAGCTAGATTTTCTCTGTGCCCACTTGTACAGATTCCATTTTACAAGCATGGCTTCTAAGAGAAGGCTGATCTGCAGAATTCTCATCTGCACCTCATTTTCTTCTGTTAAACTGTTAGGTAAAGCCAGTCCTATCTGTATGCTTGAGAGTAGCTCTGAGATCTAAAAATTAAAAGATAATATCCCCTCTATAAATACAGATCCTCTATAAACACTGTGGTGTCCCTGTTTGCCTTTTGAGTTGTTTAACCCATCTCCTAGGTTAGAAAATTAGGATTAAGAGCTGGAGAAGCAGGAGCCGCAGCCCTCTCCTGCCCTCGGTGTACCCCACTGATTCAGTCAGCGGCTGAGCTCACCCCTAGAGACACCCAGCTCGGGAGGCTGGTGTCCACACACTGCACCTTGAGCTGAGGACAGTAGGGAGATGGACACTGTCGTAGCAGGTGCTCAGTCATCAGTTAGCAGTGTCAACAGCTGGTGGCAGAAGAGTCAGCTATTTGTCATTTGACCAAGTGTCATTTTCCCAGTAATTCTCTCTGGAACACCTGCCATGCTTGTTCCAAAGCATGATGGCAGGCTGGGGGCGGGGTAGAGTGAACTCATGAGCCATTTCCTTTCTCTGTGATGTACTTGAAAAGGGAAACCACTTCTTAACCTCACAATTTAAACAGTCAGGTTCACTGTTAGAATTATAAAGTGTTAAATGAAGAGTTCTTTGGGTTGGCTTGGTTATACAACTTCAGCAATATCTTTAGACTTGATCATCTTTCTTTCTGGTGCTAGGAATTGAACCCAGAGCATCCACCCTGAACTGTATCCCCAGCTCTTTCTTTTTGAAACTGGATCTTGCTAAGTTGCTCAATTGAGTTGTTGGACTGGGCTCTAACATGTGATCCTGCTGCCTCAGCCTCCCAGAGGGCTGGGTCTGTAGGCACCTGCCACCTCCACCCTGGCTAACCTTGAACTTTCTAATATCAACTGTCTTGCCTGCTATCTGCTTTCTATCTTGCCCTCCCTTTGCTCTTTGTCTGTTGGTGACAACTGTAGTTTCCTCTCCAAAGACCATGTCATTTTGTCAGTTCTTCAGCAATGCAGCTTCTTTTCTGCTTTGCAAAATGCTCCTTAAAGGAGAGGCCTGATAAGAAATTCCATCGATATTTCATAGGAACTTGGAAAGAGAAGAATGTCTTTCACAAAAGATACTGGAGGGAAAAAAAATCAAACTAATCTTCTCTGTTAAGTACACAACACAAATCAGCTACTTAAAATAGCAACACAGAATACAGTTGTCATGGAATGTCTCAGTCATTTCCTAGAGTTAAGATAAACAGAAACCGGTTGTGGAGTTGGGAAGTGGCCAGTGTCCTCGAGGTCTGTGGACAGAAACGACGGATGTCATACGCTCGGGAGGGAGCAGGCAAGAGCAGCCTTCAGGTCCTCAGAGCCCCGATGGCTGGAAATGTGCTGGCAGAGTGTGTAAGGAGGCCGGTGCCCTAGGCCGTAGTAGAAGGAAGATTTTGCTGCTTACATTTGAAGGACCCTGGCCTGGGCCTTGCTTTTGTTTTTGCTTTAGCTTACTGTACAACTTTGAGGGACGTTCTGTTAGTTGAGAGAAGCTGACCCCTCCAGCATCCACATTGTTTTCTCTCTGCCTAGACTATCTCTGTATCTCCTCCCACCTAAACCCTCTCTGGGCATGTGGCTTTGTCGCTGAGAGAGTGGGGAGACTACAGACTTCAAGTCCGGGTCCCTAAAGAGGTGTACAGAGCACGCATGTCCAGCGCAGGCTTGGGTAGCACACCTTTGACATCATTGCGTGTGGTTCAGTGATAGTCTTCATGACTTAGTTGCACAGACGGTGTGGATGACTGTGACACTGCTATGTAGGGGCAGTGACAGGCAACACCAGCTCTTCCTCTGTGCCAGCCACAGGTGGTTGGCTGCTCCCTGCACTTGTACAGCTTGGCCACTAACATACAGTGATGGCCAGTCACAGTGTTTCAGTCTCCTTGCAGGTGTACACGTGTGAGAAGAGAGGTGTTTATTGTCAGTAAGAAGATGTAGTTCTTTTTTTTTTTTTGAGACAGGGTCTTGCTTTGTAGTTCAGGCTGGCTCTGATCTCACTATGTAGCCCAGGCAAGCCTGGAACTCAGCAATCCTCTTGTCTCTGCCTCCCGAGTGCTGGGATTACAGGTGTGAGCTACCATACCCGGCACAGTGGTATGTGGTATTGATGGCTAATGGGCGTGAGTCTCCACGCCCAGCATTGTACATGGTTACCGGGGATTGAACTCAGGACCTAGTGCTTGCGAGGCAGGTGCCAGAACCACTGAGCTAACCCTCCGGCCCAATGTGGTTCTTATTTATTTATTTAACTTATTAATTTTATAAAATTAGTAAAAACAGATTTTTAGCAGCTTGGTAGAAAAAGTATAAAAACGTATCAAATAGTTTTTTGCTCTTGATAATTTGTTATACTTTCATGTACAGCATTCATGCTAGAAAAATAAATTGTTGCTTATTTATTAATTTTTGGAATGTATAGTTGCTATCAGAGATTCAAGTGAAAGAAAAATTTGATCATGTCTCTTTATGAGACTTTTATAAGCTTCCAAGAGAAAAATATCCCGCACTTCATGATCACCCCATACTTGTGCCATCACTTTTCAATGGGGAGTGTTCTGTGAACAGTTGTTTTCCAGAATGAAGCTAAAGTTAGGCCGAGGATTTTTTGAATGAAGTTAGGTGGAAGATTTTTGACTAGCACTTTCAGAATGTAGCTGCTATCCTAGAACCAGACACTGATGCATTCATTTCACAAAAACAAGGTCAAATACCCTCCAAGGTTTTTTTGTTGTTATTGTTATACTTCATAACGAAGTTTTGTTACTTTTAGACATTTATCACATTAGATATATTTTTAGGTGTCCAAGACAATTCCTCTTCATGCAGTGCAGCTCAGTGTAAAAACTTGGGTTTTGAAGATCTTGTTCACACTTCATAAAGTGACTAAGGACTAAGTACTTCTTTTCTCCATCTCATAGCCAAAAAAATTAAAAAATTAAAAAAAAAAAAAAAAAAGCCTGCTCCATGGCCAGAGAGCTTGATGGCATAGTGCCGGGCAGCCAAGGTTTTCTGTAAGCAGATGGTGAAATCTACTTTGTGGACCCAGTGTCTTTGTCACAGCTTCATAGTTTGGCCAATTTTTCATCAAAGCAGCTGCAGATACTATGTAAGCAGTGTGCATAGGTGTCTCCCATAAGCTACACAGTCTAAATTTTAACTTCATTAATATTTTCATATCATTAAATATTTCTCTATTTTTTCAACCCTCTAAACATGTAAAAACAATGCATTGCTACGTGTCCTTACGAAACAGATGATGGGCTGGATTTGATCCAGGGCCTTCAGATAACAGAGTAGTTAGTAGGAGAAACTCAGAACCAGAAGCCGGAGAGTCTATCTCAGCTTTCCAGATTTATTAGCCTTGATTTATATACCCTCACCTTCCCCTTCTGAAAACTAAGTATGGAAGTGGTAAGAAAGGAACTGAAAGTGAAGAAATCCTGTAAACACTACCTCAGCCAGGTGAGCCAGGTGACTACCGGTGGTCAGTCACTGTCATTGGTCAGTCACTGTGACACAGCAGCAAGCAGGTAACTGGCTCACTGTTCCAGGTTCCTGACCCCAAGCTCCCCAAACCTGGGAATTTCCTGACTGACAGTGGTGTCATCTGTAAGCCCTTTCCTATCAGGGTTAAGTACACAGCACACTATACCACACACAGCACTCTACCATGAGCTTGTGCTATGAGGTGACTCTGGTGGCCCTAGGTAGCTTCAGGCGGGGCCCTTTTGCAGAGGAACCAACTGTTTGACTCCCCTTGGCCTGGGGATGGGAGAGATGGAATCAGTTGCCAATGCCTGTGATTTAACCAAACATAGCTGTACTGTGGGACTGCCATTAATACCTTCCCCCATCCCTAAGGAATGCACCCATGTCTCAGGAGAGTCCACCCTACTTCACCAGGCCAGAGCATGGGTGGCCTGGTGCGTGGCACTGGCTTCCACGGTGTGGGGCGGGTGGTCTCATGAGACTGAGTGCTAACCTGTTGAGTCAGGGCTAACTTCCGGTAGTGGGTGTCGGAGGAGAATTGAATTACAGGTCAGTTTACAGAGTTAGAAAATTGGCTGATGTGAGGAAAGGATCCTACACACTTGGTGGAGAGGGCTGTGAATAAAAACAGCTCAGAGTGCTTTTTAAAGATTAAACACAAAGGGACATCCCAGAGGTGGGATACTGCGGCAAAAAAGGACACTGGGGACTAACTAGTGGATAAAGTGAATAAAGTGTGGGGTGAACGGTATCAGCCGTAACAAACATACCATAGTAGTGCAGGGAGCTCAGAGGAGGAGAGGTCTGGATTAGGGGAATGGGATGCTCTGTATATATTACAACTTTGATATGTACTTTAAAAATTTTTTAAAAACTTTATGTTAAAAAACAAGAAAGAAAAATCTCTAGGATTTGCCAATTAGATGTGGCGAGCAAGGGAGAAAGAGAAGTGAAGTTTATGTTAGGGGAAGGTAGCTGCACCATTGGGCAGAAATGGTAGAGGAAGAGGCCAGAACCAGGAAGTAGAATAAAAGTTACTGAATTTGGCACAGGTTGCTGGGCCTCTGCAAGCTGTGCGTCTCTGTGGGGCTCCACTTCTCTGCTTGGAGCAGCGACAACGGTCCCCTTCGTTTGCAGAAGGATTTGAAGTCTGGCTGCCAGAGGGCAGCTGGAAGCTGTGCCCCTCTGCTGCTAGGAACCAATCTGAAAGAAATACTGGGACAAGAATGGGAAGAGGATCTTGGAAAGGGGTGCAGCAGAAAGGGGGCTCCCTCTCGCCTTCGAAGTGCGCATGTGTGGGGTCCTGGTAATGGGCGCCATAGCAGTTCCATGCCCTCAGCCCTCACCTCACAAAGGGCCTGTGAACATCCTTAATGAGGAAAAATATTATGTGATGGTAGGGAACTGGCAGATCCAACAATGTAGATGTAGTTACTACACTAGAAAGTTTTTTTTAAATTGAATTCTTTATTGGTACATTTTATATAGATCTCACAATCACACACAACGTTGGGGAATTTGTACCAGTATATGACACAAGTTAATACCATTTAGATTTGGAAGAAAAAAACTAACACGTTTCACAATGAATTCACCAGTCTATTGATGGATACATGAACCATTCTAGAACTTACCCTAAATGTTAAACGCCTCTTAGACGGAGTTGCAAGTAAAAATACTTTAAACCAAAGTGTAGACATTCTGAATTCTGAATGATGTAAGCTGCTCTTACCTCATAAATTATTATTTATAGAACCTAAAACATGTTCCTAACACTACCCATAAACTCTCTCTTCCAAAATAGTCTCAGCTTTCTTTTCTTTTTCTTTTTGAGACAATATGGCAATGTTGTTCTGGCTGGTCTGGTCTTGAATTCTAGGCTCAGGTGATCCTCCTGCCTCAGTCTCCCAAGTAGCTGGGACTATAGTCATGTACCACCATGTGTAGGTAGTTCCTTTATTTTTTAAGTAAAATTATAACTCTTAATTATTAAGTATTTCATTCTTGGGCCGGAGGGTTAGCTCAGTGGTTCCAGTGCCTGCCTCTCCAGCACAAGGTCCTGAGTTCAATCTCTGGTAACCACATACAATGCTGGGCATGGAGACTTATGCCCACCAGCAATCAATACCACATACCACAGTGCTGGGCATGGTGGCTCACGCCTGTCATCCCAGCACTTGGGAGGCAGAGACAGGAGGATTGCTGAGTTCAAGGCTTGCCTGGGCTACATAGTGAGCTCAGAGCCAACCTGAACTACAAAGCCAGACCCTGTCTCAAAAAAAAAAAAAAAAAAAGAATTTCATTCTTTCATTAAGGAATTGAGTGCTGTTTTAATAAAAAAGAAACAAATAACCAGTTATTATTCCTTCATTTTATTTTATGCTACAATAGTTAAAATACTCATGGCAGTGGTTAGGAAAAAAGCATTCTATTTATGGATATAATGTAAAGAGAAAGTCAAATTTGTAATGGGGAGAGAAATCTCTTTTTTCACTTTGATTTCACTAATTTATATTTTACCTCTTTCCATTCATATTTAAAATTATATTTTCAGGGGCCGGAGATTTAGCTCAGTGGTTCTGGCGCCTTCCTTGCAAGCACATGGTCCTGAGTTCGATCCCAGTAACCACATACAATGCTGGGCGTGGAGACTCATGCCCACCAGCCATCAATACCACATACCACAGTACTGGGTGTGGTGGCTCATGCCTGTAATCCCAGCACTCAGGAGGCAGAGGCTGGAGGATTACTGAGTTCGAGGCTTGCCTGCGCTATGTAGTGAGCTTAGGACCAGCCTGAACTACAAAGCGAGACCCTGTCTCAAAAAAAAAAAACAAAAAAAACACTTTCAATAGAATGTGTGCTAAGCATTAAAAAAAAAAATGGTCCCACATATGAACAAACCAGGTATATCATTATACTGTCTGCACGGTAGTGATGATTTATAAAGTTCAGAACAGCCTGAGTATGATGCCACATGTGCCTGTAACTCTAGTACCCAGGAGCCTGAGACAGGAGGATTACCATGAGATCAAGGCTTGCCTGGAGTTTATTGCAAGACTCTGTCTCAAAAACAAAACAAAACACACCATATTTCTAGAGACATTCAAGATCTCTTTAACACATAATGAAATGACTCAAAATCATCTTTCTCTTGAGGTCAGCAGAAAGCCTGTGTGGGCAGGAGTTCTGATCAGGCAGATGGTAGAAGCTTCATGTACTGTATATGACTGGGTAGAGGGACAGGAGAGGAAGCGAGATAGGAAGACAGGGAGGCTGGGAGGTCTGCTGCCTTTGGCCAGGCCTTAAGGTCAAGCACTTTCTGAGCACCGTCTCCTATACTGAGCTGTGGGCATAATTTAAGGTTCAGAGAGTCATTCTGTCTAAGCAGTTCAAAATCAACCTGGCCTGTCTCAGATACTGCTCTGTATCTGGATCTCTGGGAAGCCATCCCTAGATTGGTCAGCTCCTCAGTTGGTTGCTAATGATCCAAGATCTGCCATAGCTGAGTATTTTATTAGCCTCTGCTTCTGCACAACTAAGCCAGGCCTGTAGTCCCGGCACTCTGGGAGACCGAGACAGGAGAATTTCAAGCTCTAACCTATTCTGGGAAATTTATCAATTTAGCAAGATCCTGTCTCAAAATAATAAAAAGGACTGGGGATATAGCTCTGGGTTCAATCCTCAGTACCGCAAAAACTACAAACGAGGAAAAACACCTCCAATGAAAGAAAGCTTGGGATATTTGAAGAGGTCTACCAAGTAAATGCATTGTATTTCATGCACAGAGTTGAAGAACAAGACTGTTTTCATCTCCCTAGTTTGTCTTTTTCAAAAAGAGTTAGGAGTAACAAGATCTTCCAACAGAACATATGCTTTGAGACATTTTATAAGAGGGCGGAAGCTTAGGAAGAAGAATTATGGACGAGACAGGAGAAGAGGGAAGGAGAGGAGGAGAAAGAGGCAGGAGAGCTGGCTGTGGATGCAGAGCCCCTTAGGCTGCTTCCAGCAACTGCAGTCAGCGCGCACTAGAAAGGCCAGCACTTGGCCTGGGGGCCGGAGTTGGCCTCCGAGTCTCCCAGCCCTATATGGAAGCCTCCTTCCTGGGTTGGGACAGTTTATACCAAGTTCGTTTCCAAAAAGTTGAGCCCAGTGAAGTCTGGACCTATTATCCCTGCTGTGTCCATCGGACCAAACTGCTGAGCTCTCTTCGCTGATACCGTCTTTCTGTTCTTCTGCCCCCTTCCGTCTTCCTGCCGCTCGCCACTGTTCTAAATCCTCCCCTCACGGTTAGTCATGTGTTAGTCACTGTTAGTAACCACACAGCAGTTATGGGTGAGAGCTAAGCTCTGCTCTCTCCTGTTTGCCACAGTCCCCACCACTCCTTTGCGTCCCATAATCCCGGGAGTGTTCAGTCGCTTGCTGTGAGTGCAGGTGCCGTCTGGTCTGTAATAACTCACAGAGCATTTATGACTTCGCACATTTCTGCGCAAGTGTTACATAGTGGTTTTTGTAATACAAATTAAAAGGCAGAATCTTGATTTTCTCAGATAAACTATGTCATAAACATCAGTATTTCACCCATTTTGTAGATGAAGAGACACAGAGATGAACAGAGCAGGCGGTATGTCCACGATCAGAACTGGTATGGAACAGAGCATTGAGCATCACAGGTGACCACGGTTACCTTCTCCCAGCACAGCTGGTCCGACTTCTGAGTCCTCCAGGTCCATCCTTGGCTTCTCTTTGTTGCCACTTTATATGGAAACCATGATTGTGAGACGCATTTATGTGACAAGGTAGTTTTAGGATGACCTGAACTTTTTAGAAGGACTTCCACTGAGACGGGAGTTCTAGTTCCTGTCCCCTTGAACCTGGGGAGGCCTGCAGGATTTACTTAATTGTGGGGTGACAGGAGACCTTGTCAGCTGAGGCCAGAACGGGAGAAGACTTCTTTGAATGCTGACTCTTAGAATGCAGTTGTCACACTCTGAGGAAGCCCAAGCGCCCCAGGGCCCGCGGGCCCGCAAGTGTGGACACTGCTGACGGTCTCGCTGGGCTCCCTGCACACCACCGGCACCGTATGCAGGACGTTGTCAAAGACCCCCTTGCAAGTCGACCCAATCCTCCGCCGGGTGACCCCAGTTAGTGCCACAGAAAGCAGAGGTGAGCTGACCCCACTGAACACTGCCCAGATTGCAGATTTTATGAGCAAAATACATGAGGGGTGTTTTAAGCTGTGGCATTTGGGGACAGCTTGTTAGATGCCAGTAGGTACCTTCAACCTGCCGACTTTGCTTACCCAGTGTAAATTAGAATTATATGTGACGTCAAAATATTTTTAGCTTTTAATATCAGTGCTTTGTCTACTGAAAACTCTTAATTCAAACCACCCTGGAAAATCACCCTAGAAATTATTTTTGCATACAGAAAATGTTTTTGTTTTCCCTCTCTAAAGCAAACTCCAAAAACCACCTACATTGTAACAATTTAGCTAAATTGCAATCTTCTAAGGAAAAAACACATTTACTAGCAGACTGTTAACAAAATGCCATCAGAGTAATGGGAGCTACATCAATGGGAAATCAGATCCTTTATGCGTGTGTGAGTCACTGAACTCCGGCCGGAAGTTAGTCCTTCATGTTTGCTAAGAGAACAGAAGGCTGACATCTTACTTTTTGCTCAGGGTTTCTGAACACCCCAACTCTTGCTGTGGCCTGAATGTGCACCAGGCTTTTTGTGTGGGGATTTGGCCCTATGCAGTGGTGCTGTGGGGGCTGCGGCAGGTGCCTGGGGCACGAGGGCTGCACCCCCATGAATTCTGTCGATGCCTTTGTAGAAGAGGCTGGATGGACTTGTTCACTTCCCCCGAGACACAGTGAGAAGGTACCACTGGGGAGGGAGCAGGTGTTCACGTGCCGCTGAATTTGCCGGCACCTGGACCTGGGACCTCTGAGAAGTATGAGAGGTACATTTCTGTTAGAAGCTACGCAGTCAATGTCATTTTCCTCTACGGGCCCGAAAGGACCGAGACAGCCCAGTACATGAAAACAGGAGTTATTGTAGCACAAGGTTTGTTACATAGATGGGTGAATGGGAAAGAGTGAGCTGGAGCTGTCTGAGCAGGGCCAGAGGGTGTGTCTGTGTTAGACCAGGCTGCTCCTCGCTCCTGCAGCTCACTGAGGGCCACTGCAGATAGTGCACAGCCCGTACACAAAAATCTCATTCGTTGAAAATAGAATATACTGTACTTTGACATGTCACAGAGTGTTCTTCTTAACCATTTAAAATGGGGAAACCATTCTTATCCCTTGGCTGTTCGGAGCAGGGACAGGGTGACCTGGCATTGAGTTGGGGAGGTAGGATAACTGGGAGGAGAGGGGACGGCTTTGCTTTCTCCTTTCTAAACTTGTCCTTTGGGAACTTTTAAGAATGAGAGGTGCCCAGGTGTGGTGATGCACAACTGTAACCCCAGAACGCTGGGAAACTGAGGCAGTAAGACTGCAAGCCTGAGTCCAGCCTGGGAAACAGGCTGTCTTAAAATAAAAAATAAAAAAGGTTGTGATGGGGCCGGAGGTTTAACTCAGTGGTTCCAGCGCCTGCCTCGCAAGAGCAGGGTCCTGAGTTCGATCCCAGTAACCATGTACAATGCTGGGCGTGGTGACTCATGCCCACCAGCAATCAATACCATATACCACAGTGCCTGGCATGGTGGCTCAAGCCTGTAATCCCAGCACTCGGGAGGCAGAGACAGGAGGATTGCTGAGTTCGGGGCTTGCCTGGGCTACATAGTGAGCTCAGAGCCAGCCTGAACTACAAAGCAAAAAAAAAAAAAAAAAAAAAAAAGGTTGTGGTATAGTTCAGTGGGAATGCCCTGGGTTTAATTCCCAGTACCACAAAAGCAAGAAGGAAAGAAAGAAAGGAAATATATATTTTTTATAATTTTTTAAAACCTAAGATATTTCTCTTCAAATGCCAAAGGGGAAAAAATCTGTACAAGCACCCTTTTATATTTCAGTAGGAAAAGGACAAGAGATACTACTTGGGACTACTGTTCCGGTAATTCAAGATGTCATTTTTCTTTTCTTTTTACTTTTTGCAGAACCAGAGATTGAACTCAGGACTTTGTGCACCCCAGGTAGGCGGTAGCACTGCTAAGCTAAGTCCCTGGTCCTCAAGATGTTACTAATTTAGATTCATCCACTCAATTTGGGTTGAAAGTCCCATTTGCTCTGTCTAGAAAGAAGATATTTATTAACTGAAGTTGTAAACAGTGTAAGCCAAATGGTGTTACTAACTATAAATTATTTCATCTGCTTATTACAGCAAGGCCACTGGAGTATCTGCCCGAGAAGATGGAGAGCTTAGATTAAGATCCCTAAATCAGCACCAGATTTCTTTTTTGATTCTGTTATTCAGCTCATTCCAACTGCCTTCTTTTCCCATTTTACCTCACAATTGTTATCCTTTTATGCTACCTATCTCAGGCTAATTTGTGTTCAGGTTGTGTTCTTTTTGTCCATCTGCATTTTCTATAAGTTCCCAAAGGCATGGAACTTACACACAACAGCTCTCATCCATCCCTTCATTCATTTATTCATTCATTCCATAAATACCAAATGAATTCTGTGTAGCAGGCATTGTTCTAGCCCTGTAGATCCTAGAGTGAATAGTGACACAGCTCATGGATACTTAGTTTCTTCATCTTTAAAATGCACAAAGTGATATCTATTTGTATTGATATGTATTTGTGATTAGTGTAAGCTATCATTAACATCATTATTAACTGTCAACATTTGAACATGTTTTCAGCAGCTTACATGTATTATTTAATTGTCTCAATAATGACTTCTTAACCTGTTAGCTAACATGAAATGTAACTCAGTAGTGCTACAAGGTTGGTTCTATTATTGGTATTTTGCTGACTTTTTTGAGATTGCACAGCACACGGAAACATGGCTGCTATGGTTGTGTCTAGAGGTCTTCCCAAAGCCTCATGAGGTCATAGGTGAGGCTTTCTCAGGGGTGGGTGTATCTAGAGTGTGATGATGGAATTAAGGATGTGTGATAACTGAATCAGTCCACTGATTGGCTTGGCACCATCCTAATCCAAATAGCCTAGATTGAGTATAAAAGGATCAGAAAGAAGTGACTAAGGTCCCTTGCTTGCTTTGCTGCCTTGTGCCCCTCATCAACTGTTTCTCCTCTGCAATCCCCTCCCCCATGCCATGTTGCTTTGGAGCCAGCTGATTATGGACTGAGACCTCTACAAACTGTGAACCAAATATGCCATTCCTCCTTTAACTCTGGGTGTCAGGTATTTTGTCCCAGCAAACTAAGAGAGTGATGAAGATGCACATGTCTGTGCTGGGTCTGGCAGGTAGCCAGTGCTCTCTGTGTGTACCTTTGTCTCCTGACCCCATGCTATGTTGCAGCCAATGGAAGAGGCACTAGCACCCTGTGCTTTGTTGATGGGTCAGTGGGAAGAAGCCCATCCATCCCTCTCCTCCTCCAAAACTCCCCAAACTGGATGGGTGCCATACAGTACATCAGATAGCACCCTTCTTTCTATTTATTATGAACCTCCCAGCTGGATCTTTGAGGGGACCCTAGTATCAGGTAGAGCTGTAGTAGGAAATAGATGATAACTCCAAATGGAATCCTTTGAAAAGAATCCTAAGGACCTCCTTCCGAGGGTGGCTAGAAAACTCACAGATGTGCAGGGCCACTTTGAGTTGATGCCCTCCCAGGCCTTAAGAAGAAAGAGCTGGCACCCTCTCTGGCATGGAGAGGCTATATGGAAGTGGACGCTCACCTGAGCTGTGGCCACCAGTTAAGGGGCCCAGCCAGCAGCGAGCCACAGACAGGGAAGCAAGAGAAGCCAACACCCCAGCTTCATGCCTCTCTTCCTCCCTGCTGCTCTCTCTGCCTGTGCCCCTGGAGTCCCAGAGAAGGTGGAGTGGATTCTCAGAGCCGGTGGGGAAGCTCCTGGGCATGGCTGCCATCCTCAGGCCGCCTGGGAAGTGGGGAGTGGCCTGCGAGCTTGGAATCTCCTACTGGTGTTTGTGCAGATTCAAACGTCCTTGGCTCCAGCTGTTTAACAGATGGCGCCAGCTGCCAGGTAGGCAGCTACAAATTACTTTCTCTAAGTGTGCACTTGGATAAAGTTTCTGGCAGCGATTTAGTTGGAAGACAAAGAACTGGAGTTGGTCAACTGCCTTTTACATAGCCTCGGAATGCACAATCTCATCAGCCATGCCTCTTTCAAATTTAGTTCACTTGTCTATAAAATGAACACAGTAAGGCACCCTTCTCTGGGATGTGAGACACTTCAGCTCATTACTATGTGCAGTTTTGAGATTTCATATGGAGATGAGAGTCTTATTATGCTGAGTATCATAACATTAATAATTAGAAATATAATCTCTTAGATTTGAGATACAAATGCCTATACATATTGTTTGCTTTGTAACATTTTATAGATTATCATGTCAGAGAGATTTATCTCAGAGGGAATAATTTGACCGGGAAAGTAATAGGACCCTTCCCCAATACTCTCACCTGTTACATGGTCTCAGATATACTGACCAGGATGGTATTGGATGCTTTCTACTGAGAATCATCCACCTGAATCAGCCACATGAATTTCCTCCTTTATTACCATATCAGAATCACCACTGCAACCTGAAGCAAAATACTGAACTAAAATTTAAGCCCTGACCTATCATACACCTTCCAGTACCTTAAGGTTTATTCAGGATATTGGTAACTTTGTAGAACAGCTGAAGCTCTCCCAAAATTTGTGGGAACATAAGTGGATTCAGCCATTTTAAAACACCCCAGCAGTTTCCACTAACATTAAACATAAACCCACCCCCAAGAACAGTATTTCTACTACTTTGAGTATCCTTTATCCAAAATGCTTGGGAACAGAAATGTTTTGGATTTATTTTAAACCTTAAAATATTTGCATATATAGGATACTTTGGGGATAAGGCCCAAGTCTAAATAGGAAATTTTCTTTTTCATATACACCTGATACATAGAACATGAAGGGAAATTTGTACAAGATTTTTAGTGTGCCTGTGGTACATCACCAGACCTTTTTTTTTTAATCTTTTAATTTATGAGACAAAGTCTTACTAAGTCACTGAGTTGTCCAGGCTGCCCTTGAAGTTGTGAACCTCCTGCCTGAGGCACCCAGTATGTGGGGTTACAGTCCTGTGTCTCCATGCCTGACGGTGTGTCTGCTTTTTTGACAGTAACCCATAACATGAAGGCAGGCATGAAATTTTCCACTGTGGTGTCATATTGGTACCCAAAAGATTTTGGATTTAGGGGCATTGTGGATTTTAGATTTTTGGACCATAAATGTTCAACTTGAATTAGATATAGAAGCATCCATGAGAAATAACTGCATTTTTCTCTAAAAGACATGCACAAAAGAATCTATAGCAGACTTGTTCCAAACTAATAACCTTAATAGGCATCACTGGGATGGATAAAATAAAATGAGATACTTTCATATTGCAAAATACTCTGTAGCACTAAAGATTCTCCACAGCAATAAAAATGATGAACTAATTAAAAATAATGAACTAGTGAAACATGCAAAAATAAGGATGAATTTCAGAGATATTGTTAAGTGAAAGAAACCAGATATGTATGAGGTAGTATTAACAAATGGTCATAGAAGTTAAAATTTTATGCCTTATGCTGGGGGGGTGGTTAGGAGAGTAATGATTTGGAGGAAATAATAAAATATTTGAGGTATGAACATTTCCTGTATTCTGATGTGGGTGGTATTATAGAGGTATAGATACAAAAAAGTTCATCAAGACTGTGTACTGTAGACTATATTCTATATTCATTTCTTACATGTTGAAAGTTTATCTGTCTTTATAGCCAAACCTGTAGCAATGGTAATAACAGCAAAACACAATGAAGAGTTTACCTTAGAATTCAGACAGGATACATATCTTTCTGGAGAGTTTGGCAATGTGTATAAAACCTTAGGGAGATGCACACCCTTTAACCTAGTGATATCCTGTAGAAATCATTAAGGACCCATGTCCATGTTTATCCATCCACAGAGACATTCTTTTCAATGTCCTTCATAATACTGGCCACTTGGAAATAACCCAATGTTCAGCTTAAAGAAATGATGTAAGTTCTGAGATAATTTTAAAATGTATGAGAGGGGGTTATGTTTGCATTCCTGTGAGTTTCTATTAAGAAAACAAGGCAGACACAAAAACTCCAGAAACTATGATTTTTATTTGCTTTCACTGTGCTAGAGCTGGAACCGAGGACTTGTATGTACCAAGAGTCACATTGTAGCCCAGAAAACTGTGTTAATTGACCCAACAAGTAACTTTCTCATCAGAATGAAAATATTTGAAATATGTATACTGAATTAAATTGATAAATACAAGTAGATGATTATATGTTCACATTCACAGAAGAAAAATGTGCTAGGCCTCACATTCCTGTTTTGAACATCTTCGCATTCTCACATTCTTTGGTTTAGCCTCAGACAAGTCTGACTGAAACTCAGCAGATATGTTGCCTATGGCCTTGAAACAGCATTTTCCCTTTTGAATATCGCTGGTTAAGGAAAACTTCAGGCTGCTAAATGAGACTGAAATGGAGACATAATTTCTCAGCCTAAGACCCTTCAGAAGGAAGCTTCTAGATAAAGTTAAAGGCTGGAAACATGCTCATGATAAAATTCTGTGTTTGGTTCCCATTAGCTATTCTTTTAGACTATCTCTAGGAGGTCCACTTGGAGACATCCAGCCTTTCTAAAATTCAGTAATACCACACACAGCAATATTATCACATGCTAATTAATTGTCATGGGGGAAAGTATTCAAACTGGCATCTATAACTCCCAAGGTTATATCAAGTCAGATCTGTCAGTACATCTGTTCTTTGAGAAATAAACTCAAAGATTTATTTCTTTCTCTTCTTTTAGCCAAAGAAAAAGTCAAGGGAATGACCCTGGTAGATTCTTTATTTGGAACAGCACATATAAGAGATTGTGTTGTTCTGAAGAGCTTTTTTATTCATGTTAGCCAAAAATCTTTGGAAATAGTTTTGTTTACATTGGAAAAATGAGAAGTCATCTTATTTTCAAGGCTGCTTTATATTGAGTCATTTTTAATTTCTCAGAGCCTTAATTTCTACATCTATAAAATGGAAATAATACTATGACATCTTAGCATTGTCAGAAGAGTTAGTGACTGACGTGACAACTACTCATTTGGACATTGTACAGACATATACAATATCTCATACAGGCTTTGCATCACATAGATGAGTTATTAATTTGGTTTCTCACCCCCCTAGACACCATTGGTTTGGCCTAAAGTCCTCAGTCTTTTCTTCTCCCTCTGTTCATCATATTTGACAAAAAAAAAATGGCTATTATTTTTTACTCCAGGGCACACCAACCTGAGGTTTCAGTAAACTTACAAATATTTTCTAGTAAAATTAAACATGCCAAAATGAGCCTAGCCAGGTTCATCCCGTCTGAAACTCTCCACTGTATTTGTATTCTCGTGGTATCCTACTTTTCTCTCATTCACTCATTGTATGAACGTCTGTTAAACTCCAGTCCTCAGCTGTGTGTCCTGCTGGGCACTGGGGCACAGTGAGCCCCACAAGAAGGGTCCCACCCTCGCGCATGAGGATTGCCTTCCCCATGGGCCCCTCTCTGTGTCACTCGTTCACTGCCACACCCAACCATTCCAGCTCCGGAGCCAGACATTCGCCTCCGTGGCGCAGCTTTTCTAGAGCAGGGAGCTCCCCAGGCTTCCGAGCCAAGAGCTTTGGGACTTCTACCCCCAACACCTTGCTGAACCCTACCGAAGTCAGGGGTTACACAGCCCATCCAGAACCAGACTCCTCTCTCCAGCAGCTGCATTAAAGTAAACTAATGTTTGCACAGAACCTGGGCTGAAAGACTTGTGGGGAAAGTCCCAGAAACAAACGCCAGGTCATCTGAGCCTTGACCACATCATTTACTAGTCTCCTTTCCCATGACAAAGCGGTGAAAGGAAGCCAGGGAAAGGTGTCAGCTGCAGTTCGCGTGAACTAGATACTTGCACGGGAGGACGAGGGATTCTAGCGCAGTCTCTTCAGAGACTTAACAGCAAGGATTATCCAAAGATAAAAAGCAGAAGCAAACACAAAAACTGTGAATGAAAAACGAACACAAAGAGGGGAAATCCTTCTTTGGAAACAAGCTTTCCTCCAGAGGAGAAAAAAAAAGAACCTGCTAAGAAAATCTGTCAGCCTGGAGTAATAAATGGAGGCAGGGTCTGTGCTGTGCCTCCCTGGTCCTGTTGTTCTGCTAAAACATAGTTTTTTTAAGTGGAAATGAACATTTGGCAGCTCAGAGACTGGCCTTGTAGCGGCAGGCACCACTGGCACCTTTGTGGGACGCAGATACAAACCACACAGGCCACGATGGGGGCCTTGGCCTGGGAAGCAGCTCTTCCCGTGTTTGCCAAAGTCACACTTACAGAGCATCGGCTGGCTCTTACCTGAGCCCACACCTTTTGCCCCAGTCTGGGGCACACACTGGAATCCGCCCCCTTGAGAACCATGTAGCTCACAGCGGGTCTTGGAAGTTGGTCTGTCTCTAGAGCTCACTGGAAGCTCTGTCCTGTGTTGGGTTTGTTTTTACTTCTAACTACAGATGAGATATTTATCCACGAGTGTGTCCTGAAACAACATTTCTCCTGTGATCTTTGGAAGCTGATTTGGACCCAAATATCCTTTGGATCCAGGGAATCATATTCTTAGGTGACATGACTGATTCTTCCATTTTTTTCTCCTGTTTTTCACCTCTAGCATCTATGTGTTTCATGATCAGCCTCACTTTCTGTATAAGTACCGTGCACTAACCAATTGTGCCACTGGACCTCTGAACCATCTTTTCTGTTACTGAATACCTTTTCTGAGATTTCCCCCAACATGCGTTCTGCCACCTCCCCAAGGCAGATGCAGAGGGTGAAAGCCAGCAAAGAGACTCAGCGAATTGGTAAAGATGCTGCAGGCTATTGACGTTTCTTATTGGAGTTAAATGTACTTGAAATCCAAAACGTTGTTTATCATAGAACATGCTAAAGTGAAGGTACATGAGTTTGATCCAGAGAACTCTAATGCAGAGGCTGTAAAAGAATCAGAACTAGATATAATTGTGAAAATGCAAGGGTGACATGATATTATGTCTTTAATTTTAATTATTCATTAATTTGTCAACTGCTATTTATTGAATACCTACTGGGTGCCCATGTACCACAGTGCTAGGGATATATTCAGCAGTCAACAGAACAGACAAAAAACCTGGCCTTCTTCTACCACACACTCCTGCCGTGATGGACTGTGTTGCCACAGGTGCCAAGCAGTGGGGCCAGTTGGTCATGGACTAAAACTTCTAACAGTGTGAACCAAAATAAACCTTTCCTCTATATAAATTCATCATCTCGAGTATTTGTTATAGTGACAGAAAGCTAATTTACACAAGTATAAATCAACCATCCAGCAACCGGAGAGGCTAAATGGCCCAGGGAAGAAAGGTATGATTACAGGTGATAGTCCTGGTTTCTGATCATGAATTTAAATGGAGACCAGCCAGATGTTTTTCTGTAGGCATTGAACTGTGTGCTTGGGACACAGGATGCGTGGAGTCAGGGTTAACCCAGGTGGAGGCTTTGCTGGGTGAAGTGTGTTACGAAGGGAAAGAGAAGCAGGGAGTTAGGGGTCTACCTGGGTGAGGGAAGCGCAGGAAGGACATGAAGGGTACTAACTGGACAGAGAGCAGGATCAGAGCATTCTAGCCCTTCCGGATGGGAGGGAACCATGTAAGTGAGCCGGGAATCTAGGAAATAGGAGTTGGGAAGCACGAGTTGATGGTGGTGACAGTGTGGTTTGGGGTAATGACATGGCCCAGAGTCCAGAGTGTGAGGGTGGGGGAAGTGAGGGAGGATGGAGGACAGAATATTTGATGGGAAACTAGTCAAGCAACAGAGAAATAGCAATATTGGGTTTGGACATTACCAAGTACTTTAAAATACAATCATGTTGTCCAGGTCTAAAATCAATGAGTAAGGTTGTAAAATCTTCCAAAGAGGGAGAAGTGACAGGGGGTTTGACTGGCACTAAGGGAGGGAGCCCATGGTGTGGGGTGCTGGTGATAGTTCTTCACGCTGCTGGGTGCTGAGGGACAAGGAGATCATGGACACGGATGATCAGGCCCTTGGTGGCACCTGGGGTCATGGCACGAAAAACCCAGAGGAGACCCCAGAGAGAATGGTGTCTCTGGGGACAACTGAGGCTTTAGTTAGACCAGGAGAGTGAAGAGATGTCCAAAGCTGAAGGATAGAGATGGCATTACTGAGGACAGACTGTGATCCCAGGGACAGAGAGAATGGCCTGGGGGGCTGTGTAGACATGTGTGGATTGAGAGTCTGGTGATACAGATTAGTCCCAGCGCTCCTGGGCCTGGGCAACCTTAACAGAGGTAAAGGTTACATGGTAGCATCTATCCAACTGGGCTTGGAGGCTGAGACTATTTGAGTTTTAGGTAGATGATGGCGGAAGCTCATGCCAGGACATCTTGGAACTCTGTCCCCTCCCAAGTACAGTGATATACAACAAATACATAGAAAAGCAGTAACCAAAAGGCACCCAAATCCTCAGAGTAGTTCTTCTACCACAATGATGGAATTACGGAGAGGTTTTTCTTCTTCTTTTCAAGATTTGCTCCTTAAAGCATACCCAAGGGCCGTGCTAATGAACTCCATTCAAACACCTCCTGCTTGTAATTTCAATAGCACATCCAGAACTTTTTGTTAATGGGCTTCAAATTACTTTTTCTAAAGCTCAGAAAGGAAAAAACACATTAAAAACAGTGACCACCAGTAATATCCTGCTGATGATGATTCCCTAGGTGTTCTTAATGTGTTTTTGCAGGATAGCCCAGAGAAAGCCAGTGCCCTCTGTCCTGGAACACACCTCAGTACAGTGCATCCTGCTGCAGACTGAGTTACTTTTTCATGGCCAGATCCAAACCTCTGAGATTCTTTCAGGAAGTGTACTTGGAAAACTTTCCACAGTCTGTGTAGAGCCCTTGTGTGTTCAGACACAGATTTATCACCAGTAACAACAAGTTGTTCTTTAGGTGTTTTGCCAAGTTCTCTGAAGCTTCAGAGCTGTTAGAAGTCAAATTACTGAACTTCCATTTGATTACCAGGTGTCCTTATTAGATGTAGGGACAGGTATCGCATTACCCATCATTCAGCCTGATCACCAGGAAGGCACCTTTGTAATTCAATCTCCTGATCCTCCAAACTAAGATTATTGCATAAATGTTTGTAGGAGTTTATTTATCTGGTATCCACTTAGCCCCCTATACAGCATAGTATAATTTAAAATTTTCTTAGAGTTTATTGGTTTCCCTCTGGGTCAGCAGTAGAACACTGTCTTATCTAAAGAGACAGTCCCCGGATCAAATATAAATATTGCAATAGTCTTAATCAGAGTGCATTTCTCAGATGAGTGAGCTAATGAGAGTTTGATGAGTATCACAAAGACCCTCTTAATCTCCAATCATTTCAAAAGACTGATCTGGAGTCTGAGTATGAAATCTTGCAGAAAAAAATAACTGATTAAAACTAGCAATTTGGGAAACTGAACTTTTGAGTATGTCTAAAGTAAATACCTCTGTGAGTTGGGGCCCTGGATTGAACCACACTAATCCTCCCGGTTAGCACATGAAATATGAGAGAACTGCACTGAAACTATAAATATATTTAGAACCTGAGAGGGGTTGTAGGGATTTTTCTAATATCTTCCAAAATAAAGTGGGAGTTCTAAGTCCTAGTTCATTTTTTCTTCCTTTATTCTGCACTAAGATTTAAGCCACTTTCAAATCAAAGTGTCAGTAATTCCAATGTGAGAAATAGTTTCAAAACTTGGGCACTTCGGAGGCTTTACCATCAGCCCTGTGCCTGGGCCAGTCACCCTTTAGCACCTATGAATCAAAACTCTTACACCATGGAGGTGGTTACATAGCTCCACAGATATTTCAGAGGCCACTGAACGGCACACTTTCATTAGGGGAACAGGACGGCATGTGGATTGTGTCTCTAGCAAGCAAGGACAGAATTCTGTCTGCCAACAATAAAAACTGACTCAAACCAACCCAAGCACAAAAGGAAAGTTAATAGCCCACATCATTGCAAAATGCCACCCTAGATGACCAGGCTCGATTCAGGAGGGCTTTTTCCACGGGGCCTGGGGCAGCACTTCGCTTATGTTTTTACCCATTTGGAGCCTTTAGAAGAAGCTTCTTTTGCAGGAGTTCCAGAAGTCTGGAGCCAGGTGTCATTGGCTTGATGCGGGTCCTGTGAACATTCGGTAAGAACAACGAACATATATTGCTGAGTACGTATGTGCCTACTGTGGGTACAGCATCTCACCCACGGGGTTCAGGATGTACCACCCCCAAAATACACCTTGGGATACTGAGTATGTGAGGCTGAAGACATCGGAGGAAACCAGCCGGAGCAGGAAGGTCTCGCTGATCTGTCCTGCACCCTTCGCCAAAGCTGCTTATAAGTCTCACCTAAGAAGTGACCTCCCTAGTGGGCCAAGATAAAGAGAGGCAGAGAAGAGGCCCAGTTTACTGCTCTTACTCCCTGCCTTTCACCCAGTCGTGTTTCTCCACAACCTTTTAGCAAACTCTTACAAACAACACTCAGCTTTGGTCATTTTTTTCATTTCCTTAGAAAGGCTCTTGGGTCACTTAAACCTTATACTAAATCAATGTATGTACTTTTCTCTAATTAATTTGGCTTTTATTACAGGAACCCCAGCCAGTAAGCCTAAGGCAAGTAGAAGAAAATATATTTTTTTCCTACCCATACCATTTTGCAGATGAACAAACTGAGGCACACATTGCTTTGCTGTAGTGACTTGCCCAGGGTTACTTTGTGGGAGCAAAGGCAGGCCTGGAAATCGGGTAGTCTGTCCCTGAGTCTGCGGCTTTGTTAGTCTTAAGGCTGTGCTGCCTGCAATGACTTTGGGGAACAGAAAGGAACATTCAGACCAGAGTAGCCAGTCTGGGCAGTGCGAACCTGCAGCCTGAGCCTGGGCACCTGGGCACCTGGGCTCCAAACCCTGGGGCACTGAGATGGTTAGATACTGAATATATCTGTGTGCATAACAAATACATAAGATATTACATAGCACTATAGATAATATTAACATAAAATTTCTCTCTCTCTCTATAAATGTGTGTGTGTGTGTGTGTGTGTGTGTGTGTGTGTGTAATATCAGTGTTACTGAATCTTAGGAAGCAGGTTTCTAACCACCCTATGCTTCAGAAGTTCCAGCTGCTTCTGCAGCAGATTGTCCATGACAACCAACTTCACCCTCAGCACAGTGATTTAGAAAAAAGGCTCAGAATTGGTCAGAAAGGGTAAGACACAGTCTTCTTGGTCCCAGGATCTGCATAGTCATGTTAAAGTGCTGGATTATATTAAAGAAAATTATACCACTGCACAAACGTGGGAAGGAATGGTAGATAAGACACAGAGGACTGGCCACGGTGGCAACTTAGTGAGCTCCTGTCTCATGATAAGAAAGAAAGCAGGGCTGGGATATGCTCAGGGCAGAGGCCCTGTGTTCAGCTCTAGTTCCAGAAAAACTGTTATGTGCATAAATATTTCTAACATGTCAGTTAAGGTGTCGGAATGAGGTTCGTAGGACCAGTGGCATCAGAGTCACTGGGGACATGCTTGAGTAAGTCAAAATCGCATGTGGCAAACCCAAGAATCCATGCATTTCCATGAGATCTCAGAACGGTGACTCCACAGGCACTTCTTTCTAGGTCTAAACAAACCCACAGAGTGACTGGCTCCCCAGACTTCCTGATTTCAGTCTCCCGAGGACAACATTTGGAGAGATGTGACCAAGGGCCTCAAAGGCGAGAAGTATAATGTGGTCTCCGACGTGAAAGTCTACACCAGTCTCACTGTGTCCCCATTCTCAGGATCTGGGACAAGTTACTTAAAGTCTACACTTCTCTGGAAATAAAGCTATGACCGGCAACTAGTCATCCATAAGCTGATTACAGAGCTGAGGACAGAGGAGAACACTGGCAGAGAGCCTCCCACAAAGGCCGCCGGAAGCTTTGCTCTTGCTACTTACCAGCTCCCGCTGTTGTGAATGTTAACTTTTTTTGTGGTTAGTTGTGCTTTAACACTCACGGGAGCAACTTTCCATCTGGAAACTCTGCAGAAGATGGTGACAATGACAAGAGAGGCACCTCTGATCGGCAGAGGCACCGCTTCACCGTGCTGTTGCCCAGGTGTGGTGATCTCTGGGATGTGGAACCTCTTTTGTCTACCCAGCGGAAGCTGCTGCCTCCGGGGGCATTGTCTTTAATCCAAGTCAAGACCTCTAAAGTCCTACTTCATCTGAGACCCTACCCAGGCTCCACTGGACACTTTTGCATGTGGCAAACCCAAGAATCTGTGATTTTTAAACACCTGAATGAGTTGTTCTTAGGTCCAGAGATATTTGCAATCGTGGTAAGTGTCCAGTGTGACCGAAATCAGGAAGTCTGGGGAGCCAGTCACTCCGTGGGTTTGTTTAGACCTAGAAAGAAGCGCCCGTGGAGTCTCCGTTCTGAGATACCACGGAGAGGCACAGCCAGGCTTTCATGGCTCAGGAGCCCGTTGCCAATTAGCCTGTGTTCTGCGGGCAACTTTGTGTTTTTAGGTGTGAGATTTCTCCTCTTCGCCTGGGTTTGGGATCCTTGACATTGTAAGGCCAGTTTAACTGCTGCTCTTGACCTGTCCTAAAAGCCTGTCTTGCCACCGGTGTTCAGAACAAAGCAGTGAGAGAAAGCTCACTCTGGCCTGGCTGTGAATTATGGTACTAGGATATTGAAGAATGTCTGGCTTCAGGAACTCATAGGGCACATGGATGCTTTTGTGCGCATTAGAAAGCAACAGATGGGAGTCTGGACTGGAGCTCCAAGGCCAGTGTCTCCTCCTGCCTCAGTTTTCTCAGCTTCAGGAAAGGATGATCGCAGCAGGTCCCCAGGGAAGGTATTGCGAGGATCAAATGCAATCAAATGAATGAGTGCTGCATGGGGTCCCTGTCCTGCAGTTCGTGCCCTCTCGGTGACCCTGCCCCCTCCCGAGCAATGCAGGGATGACTCCAGGGAGCTGCCTTTGATCCCAGAGGGAAGGACTCTGGGAGGGAAGAGGCATCCTGCCATCCCTCAGGGACAACAACCTGCAATAGCAAAGCCCCTGGAGTTGAGGTTGAATGGAGTTACGAATGATTCCATCTATGGCTGAGCCATGGGGAGAAGAAAGAGGTGGGTCAGAGGGTGTTGGGGGAAGGTTCTGAGTGGTCATCACGGGGTCCCTAGTCCACACCCAGGTTTCCATCCTGAGCTCACACGAAAGAAAAACTGCATTGTCTTTTGTGTGTTTGCATTTAGAATACTCTGAAGCTGCCTTGGAGGTCAGAAGAATTCCCTGGAGTTTTAAGAGGTTATCAGTAGCCAGGGATGCCCATAATCCCAGCACTCTGGGAGGCTGAGGCGGGAGAATCGCAAGTTCAAATCCATCTGGCAATTTAATGACTCAGTGAGACCTTGCCTCAAAGCAGGTGTGGCTGAGGAGGTAGCTCAGTGGGATCATTCCCCAATACCTGAAAAAAAAAAAAAAAGATACTGACAGTGTAGATTTGGGGACAGGAAGAGGAAGAGAGCCAGCTTCCTGAAGAGAGGAAAGGGGCCAGGAAGAGCTGAGCTGAGCTGTGATTTTAGCTGATGTCTACACAGAAGTGGCATCAATTCCTCCCACTCAGAGGGTCTTGGAGCCCAGAATGTTACATGAGGGAAACGTCGGCTGCATTTGGTCTCTGAAACACCTAATCTCCTCCCAGGCACATTTGACATTTTCAGTATTTGCAGTGAATAGTGATGCAAAGGGCAGGGCTTGAATACTTTATGGGAGGAAAAGTGACAAAACCTGGTGGGTTCCTTCCGTCCTTGCCCCTCTGACTGGAGAAGGCCACGTCTGCGTCTTCGTGAAGCCCGGGTAATCAGGGGACGGCACAGGGCTGCAGCCGTGTAGAGTCCTGCCCATGGTGAGGCCTGCGCAGGATGTTCTAAGGCGAAAGCACGGAAGCTCGGCTCAGCCTCTAATTAGACTGGGCGCCATGAGAAGCAAATGTGCAGGTCTTTCCTAAGCACTATTTGGCACTATGCAGCTGTCATTGAATTTTGTCTTTCATCTTGAATGTGTTGGCAAGTGCTGGCATGTGTATCCACTCAGGCCTCCTGGCTGTATGCTTTCTACGGGTCTCCTGATGATTCCTTTCACAAAGTACCTTCTGTCTTATATAAAGTACTTTTACTGGGCCCTCCTTATCTGATTCTTTCCAGAACAAAGAGAGGCAAAATCAGTGTTATTATCCCTCTGGTCTCAGGAAGACGCTGAAATTGAAGGTGACTGACTTACCCACAGGGACAAAAGCAAACAGGCACAGCCCAAAGGACCAGGCACCCAGGCTGTCTGCCTGTGGGTCCCAGTGTGGATCCCCCCACCACATTGCTACCAAAGAGTGGCTAGACTGATTTTTCTAAAGCCCTTGTTTTGCAACTTCCCAAGAAAACTGCAATAGGTTATTGTTGTGCTTCTTTGTTAAGCTGACCCAGTTACATGCCTTCTCCTGGAGATTTCACCATCATCTAGGATGTGGAAAGCACATTTTACACATAGCCATTAATTGTTTAAAAGAAGCAAAATCCAAATTTCTCTGGTGAAGGAAAACAAGAAAAACAAATACTTTTTGTATGCTGGTTGTCCCCACAATTGTGATCGTCCACACCCTGAAAGGGTTGGGTTTTAGAAATTGAAGTGATCTTATCATCTCAAGTAAAACCATCTTCAGAGAACGTCCCACCCATTCTTTAACTATCAATCCTATCTTTGTGTTTTTCAACTTCATCTCCCTCTACCAGGCCCTTCCATCTCACTGTTCTGCCTTGGAATCAGCAGACTGTGGACCAAAACTGATATAGGGGGCAGAAATGTAATTCCCAACCTGCTAAATGTCAAATACACCAGGTTCTTCCTCAAAATCAAAGAATGAGTTCTAAGGAACAATGGAAGTTCAGAGTAAAAACAACTTTAAGGGAGAGAGAAAGCTCCTGAGACATAGGAGGGATTCAAAAGTGGGTTGCTGGGGATCCTGCTTCACAGAAGTTTTATGGAGCAAAATCATGAGATGAGTATAAAGTCGTGAGGTGTATGCAACATAGGTCAAAACCATAGCTCAAGTGGTACTGCGCCAACCTGGGACACACAAGGGCCCAAATTCAATACCAGGTACTGCCAAAAAAACAAAAAAAAAAACCCTGTGATGAAATATAAGATTACGAGTATAGCCTCTTAGGTCATATTGATCTGGTGTACATGAAAAGAACAAGGACTTTTTTTTTTTTTTTTAAGGAAGAAGTAAATTAGGAGGTCCTGTCACCCACATGGGTGACTGATGTCTAGCTAGACTTTACTGGACCAGATGATACCAGTTACAGGATATGGCCTATCCCTGGGGGAGACATACAGGCCTGGTCTCTCTGTCTTTATCTTAAGGCTTGACCTTCAACAGATGGCCTCCAGCCACAGCTGTAATGTGTTTTCGACCTCTGCACTGACTTCCTGGAGGGCCCACCCCTGTCTAACTGCCTAGAATATCTCTACCTAACTACCTTACTAAAACCATGAACCAAAGTACACTTCTCTAAGTTGTGAGTGTTGGGCAGTGGTCCCAGCAGCATGTGACTAAAACAAGCACAGCAAGAAAATGAGTAACAGTAGCTAATAATAAAATAGAACAAATACATCAACATGCTATAACGAAATTGCCAGCATCACCACTCTCTTGCTCTGGGGCCAGGATTACTTGAAGAGAGGTAAGTGATCCATAATTGAGGTGACTACTAAATGAGTAAGCGGGTAGGTAGCATATACAGCACAGATACACTGGGTAGAGGGGTGGTACATGTCTAGGGTTGATGGAGCAGGAGGTGTGTTGATTTTTTCATTCTACTCAGAATGGCCCAAATTTAAAATGTATAGATCGTTTATTTCTGGAATCTTCCATTTCATATTTCTGGGCTATGGTTTACCATGGGTACTAAAACTACTGAAAGTGAAAACCAGGTTGTGAGGAAGTACCACAGATAGTATATACTTACAAATGTTTATAATTACACTTATGTTATATATGCTTAGCCTATATTAATTACACATGGATGTGTGTATAGTAATATATAATATATAGTATATATAATATATACTATATGACAAAATACAAGGTGTGATTGAAATTTATGGTGAACATTGCTTCAGAAAGTAGCAAGAACAATAGAATAAGTGTGTTCAAAGCAAGAGAGTTTTTTGTTTTTGAGACAGCTTTGTAGTTCAGGCTGGCCCTGAGCTCACTATGTATAGCCCAGGCAAGCCTCAAACTTAGCAATCCTCCTGAGTACTGTGATTGCAGGCATGAGCCACCACGCCCGGCACTGTGGTAGGTGGTTACCTGGTATTGAACCAAGAACCTTGCACTTCTTAGGCAGGTGCTAGAACCACTGAGCTAAATTTCTGGCCCCTAGAGAGCTATTTTGAGGGGGGATTACTAACAACATGTCTTAAAATTTAAAATAAATTCTTAAAATTCCAGTATTCACCCTATATTTTGATCATGCCTCTTCTGTCTCATATAAAGATATGAAGTTTTAGAAAACAGAGAAAGGGGATGATGAGTGCTGGAGTTCAGTGTAAGACGACAAAGGTGCTGGCATATTTAACCGCAGGTCTGATGGGGAAGGAGGGCCACGTGGGGCCCCTAGAGAATGACATACCAGTGAGATCCCCAAATGGAGACACCCGATGGGCTAGCGTGGCCGGGGCAGGGGCAGCAGCAGTGCTGTGGCTTTGAGTTGAGGAGACAGGTCAAACTGCAGTGCGCCTCCCAGGCAGAGGAAGGAGCTGGGTGAAGAAGGGCTGTGAAGAAGCCCTTGAAACCCAGCCCTTCTCTCCGCTGTTCCAGACCCTGCCTCTCGTCTCCTCCCTTTCCTCCCTCATTCCCAGTTTGAAACGGCATCTGTGCTCCTGCACCTCCCAGGGCAGAGCCTTGCGCCTCCATTTCTCCAGACCCGCCGCCTTCCTGAGCCAGCGACGTCCAGCTGGGTGTGGGGTGTCATGTGTGCAGCCTTCCTGAGTCAGCGACGTCCAGCTGGGTGTGGAGTGTCATGTGTGCGGGTGCTGCTCCCCACCCGTGTCGCCTGGCCGTGCAGGTCAGCAGATCCCAGCCAGCTGCTTGCGAGTCCCATTACAACTCTCGCTCTGTCCAGGGAACCCTGCCCCCCTCCGCGGACGTCTCTCGGCTGCGTCCTGCAGCCCGCACAGGCCTGGGCCTCACCCCAGGGCCCCTCCTTCCCAGCTGCGGACTCGGCTCCGGACCATCTTCTGTCTTAGGCACAAGCAGCCGTGCTCTTCGAGGAGCGCGCTTTCCCACGACAAAGAGCTGCTTTCTCCCCAACAAGAATTTCAGCATCTTCCTTTGGCCACCGGAAGCCTATTTCTGTCTAGTTTTGAATAATACTTTTGTACCTACATCCTGCTACTCAGAGCACCCTGGTACATAATTAGGAAATGTTTTAATTAAAAAAAAAAAAGAGTGGGTGTGGTGCATATGCCTGTTCATTTCTTTATTTAGCTTTACCGGAAAGGATGTTAACGCAGCAGAGGATCCGGTCCTGCCCAGTGGGGCCGCAGTGAGGTAGAACACGAGTCGTCCTGTCCTCACAGTCGCTCGTCCGGCCCTCTGCTTGGGTCATTTTGCTTGATCATTTTCAAGTGTCCTGGGATAAATCCGAGATCTCCATCCTGCCCACACGGCTCTGTGCTTTCTGAGTTGCCTTCTGCCTGGCTCTGTCTTGTACCCTTTCCGGCTGGGCCTCTCTCCGTTCTCAGGTCTGCATTGTGTTCCCCTTAGTGGTTTCTCTACTTCTGCACCCACTGAAAAACTCCTCAGCTGGGTGTGGAGAATTAATGAGAATGCCAGTCCCTCCCTCCCTCCCTCCCCCCCTTCTCTCTCTCTTTCTCTCTCTCTCTGTATGTGTGTTTTGATTTTTTGAGATAGGGTCTCACTATGTAGCTCAGACTGGCTCTGAACACACTGTGTAGCCCAGCTAGCCTTGAACTTCTGACAATCCTCCTGCCTCTGCCTCCTGAGTGCTGGGACTACAGGCGTGAGCCACCACAGCCAGCTACAGGGGCCTTTTATGGCCATCATTTCCCTTGGTTCTGTTTCACGAGCTCACGACCTCATGTACCGAATCCAATGAAACAGAGCTTCTTGCACACTAGGCTGAATGAACAGCCTTCATAATATGCCTCCTGGAAGCCGGTGGTGAGGACAGAAAGCACCTTCGCGAGCCACTGACCTCCAGTGACAGTGCCCTCCCGCGGGGGCTCCGTCCGGCCTCACGCCGTGTGGGTGGTGCTGAGGGTCATTGTCCTTGGCGCTCTGTACAGCTTCGACAGTGAAGGACAGGTCAGGATGGGCCACCCGTTTCCAGGGGGGTCGGATGCTCCCTCCCTGCCAAGTTTCTTCCTTCTTGAAAGACTTATCTCAAGCTTACCTGCTTCCTTTCTAAAGATGAGGCTGCTTTTCTTCTGGAAATGTCCC
Source organism: Thryonomys swinderianus (assembly GCA_004025085.1). Lineage (NCBI taxonomy): Eukaryota > Metazoa > Chordata > Mammalia > Rodentia > Thryonomyidae > Thryonomys > Thryonomys swinderianus. Next base: position 45,724 of record PVIC010008477.1, read on the forward strand.
TTTCGGGGGAGTAGGAGGGATGGAAGTTGCTCTGACTCTGTTAGTCGACCGGCAGTCGCGAGGCCTACTTAACCTGCACTTTACCCAGGTTAGGTAAGGATCTGAACTAGCTTGCCAGCACTACCCTGGTTACCAACCCATGCTGGGGTCACTGCTGTGACCCCGTGTTCCTGATCGAAAGCACGCTGCCTACCTGAGGACATGACCACAAGAAACAAAGGAAACGCATCCTGTCCTGGCTTCCTCACTGCTGCGGTGACCAGAGTCTCAGTGACTCAGAAGAAGGTTAAGTCTCGTCGGGAAAACACCTTTAACCTGGGGCTCTAAAATTGCTTGTGAGCTGTAAGGAAAACACTCAGAGGCTCCCGTGAGGGTGGCAGTGTTCTGCACACCCCTGAGAGCATTCGTGTGAAGCATTCACTCTGTTGTGACGTCTGTGGTAACATGTCATGCTCACCTCCTTGCTCGGCAGTGCGGACTCAGAATGTGGGGACTGCGGGAGGCCTTTGCGTCCATGCCACAGCGGCCCATCGTGTGCGGCGTCAGCGCTGTGGGCCCCGTGTTTGCCAGCTGTGAGTGAGTGAGTTGCCCAACTCTGTGGCATCAGGATTTATTTTCTCTGCCAAGCACAGCTATTTCTAAGGAGACAACAGAATCCAAGCACAGGGCTCAGACCCATCTGAGTTGGTGTGTTCCGTGACACAGGTTCTGAGAAGCATTCCTGTGAAAGTGTGCTCGATGTGTTTTTAGCACATGTTCTACACTGAGTATGCACCCGCCTGTAATCCCAGCACTCGGGAGGCTGAGGCAGAAAGGTCACCATGAGTTTGAGACCAGCCTATACTAATGGTGAGTTTAAGACCAGCCTGTACTAATGGTGAGTTTAAGACCAGCCTGTACTAATGGTGAGTTTAAGACCAGCCTGAACATTTTCGGGGAGACCCACATGCATCTTGTACCTCTATGTGTGTATTTCTTTTTTTTTTTTTTTGCTTTTTGAGACAGGGTCTCGCCTTGTAGTTCAGGCTGGCCCTGAGCTCACTATGTAGCCCAGGCAAGCCGCCGCGAACTCAGCAATCCTCCTGTCTCTGCCTCCCAAGTGCTGGGATGACAGGCATGAGCCACCACCTCCAGCATTGTGGTATGCGGTGTTGATTGTTGGTGGGCGTGTCTCCAAGGCCAGCATTATATGTGGTTACCGGGGATCGAACTCAGGTACTTGCGCTTGCGAGGCAGGTGCCGGAACCACTGAGCTAACCCTCCAGTCCTCTATGTGTGTATTTCTACTTTAATGCAAGAACTATTACCACTTACTTTCTGGTGTCAGATAACCTTGAGTTTGCCTCTACTGGCTGGTTCCTGCACCTCCTCACTCTGTCAGTGGAACATGAGCTCACAGGCATGTGAGATATACTCAGTAAATTCCTTTTTCAGGTAAGTCATGATAGAGAGTAGTGTAAAGCATTTTCATTTTAATAATTCCATTCAAAATAAAAAGATCCAAGAGATTATGGAATTTTTTATCACTTAGTAATTAAAGTCAAATACTACATTTTCACTTGATTTGCACCTAATAACAAATGTATTAATTCATTCTTGGTGGCACAAAGTCTTACTTTGTTGCCCAGGCTGCCCTCAGACTCACAATCCCCCTGCCTCAGCTTCCAGAGTGCTGGGATTACAGAAGTCCTCTACCATGCCCATCTTTTGTTTTTGCTTTTGTTTTTGAGTCAGGGTCTTGCTATGTACTATAGTTCAGGCTGGTCTTAAACTCACTGTATAGCCCAGTCTGGCCTGCAACTCACAGTGATCCTCCTGTCTCAGCCTCCCATGTGCTGGGATTACAGATGTGTGCTACCAGGTGTGGCCCATCGCCAGGTTTTAAATTATACATTTTTAAGTAAATGTCAGTTATCTTCCCAAAACAGAACCCAATAATAATTCAGAGACTGAAGGGTGGGAAATAAACGAGGGTTTTAGAAGCTATTGAATCTAATTTAGGTAATGCCATTATAAATATCAGTTAATAATGTAACTTAGCTTTTGAATTTATTTTCTCAAAAGTGTAAGAAAATAGAAAAGGGGGCCAGAGGATTAGCTCAGTGGTTCCAGTGCCTGCCTCACAAGTGCAAGGTCCTGAGTTCGATCCCCAGAAACCACATACAATGCTGGGCATGGAGACTCACGCCCACCAGCAATCAATACCACATACCACAGTGCCAGGCATGGTGGCTCATGCCTGTCATCCCAGCACTCGGGAGGCAGAGACAGGAGGACTGCTGAGTTCGAGGCTTGCCTGGGCTACATAGTGAGCTCAGAGCCAGCCCGAACTACAAAGCGAGACCCTGTCTCAAAA
>PVIC010008478.1:0-48077 GCA_004025085.1 Thryonomys swinderianus
AGCAAGAGCAGCTGAACAAAATCATCTCAGCGTAGAGTTAACTAGTCAGATGTGGCTATTATATGATATGCTTTCCATGGCAGCATGGAAAGGCTCTGAAATACCATCTCATCATATCTGTCTGTTGATACTGCACCCACATACAAAATGCAGGTGCCTCCAAAATCATTTTTTTTTACAAATTTCCCTTCACACAGGCACCCTGCTGTGGTCAGACATGATGCCTAATTAACTTGTAGCAACCCGGACCTTCAGAAGTCAAAGCTGATGACTCCAGCTTCCTTGAGATAATGGCAAATATCACTGGTCTTTGTCAAACAGCTGGAAATTTTGCTCACCTCCTGCTGCCCTGGCAGCTAGTTAATTGTTAGTTTCTAATTGCTGCCTCCTCACACTGTCTGGCGGAAGATTCTGTATGACTCAGAGCTCTGCTGACATTCCAGGAGGTTACTGAAGAGCTGCTTCTCTTGAACGTGAGCCCAGGCACACAGGCTGGGTCACAGCAGGCGAGAGGGAAGGAGCCTCCTCCCTTCCAGGTGCTTCCTCACCAGCCGCATTTCTGGGGAAAAGGACTTGCTTCTGACCCAGATGCATTATAGTACTATGAAAAGGAAAAGAATTAAATTTGCTCAATTAATTTTTTGCAAGTTAATAAGTTATTAACTATTGAATTATGACCTGGGGTGGGTTGGTGATGTACTAATAGTACTAATAACTTGAATGTATCAAGCAATTATGGTGTCCACTGAGACCCGAATGCATCCCCTCCCTTAATTCTCCCAACAGCCCTAGAACAGCACTCTGATTTTAAATTTTGTTTTCAAATGAGAAACTACAAAATAGGCTTCTCGGATCTCCAGGGCGGAGCAGTAAAGACAGGCCTCCAGTGCTAGCCTGTCTGAGTCTAAAACCTGTGATTTTGACCAACACACTGAACTATCTCCTTGAATGACTGTGTGTCTATTCATTCACTCAAACATGTATTGACAGCTATTTCTAAACACTACACTACTACTAGAAATATGTATGAAACAGCCGGCCCTCAGCTAAACTTTGATACTTCTAGTTAGTGTCAACTTTAGCTTAAAATTTCTATGCAGATAATAATTTTATTTATTAAAAAAACCCAGACTGGAAACAACCCAAATATCTTTGAATGGATAAATAATTAAACATAAACTGTGTCTCTGGGTATGGGCATAGTACCTGGGACCATAGTTACTCAGGAAATGAAGATGAGAGGGTCATAAATTCAAGCCCAACTCAATTTAGCAATTTTAAAAGAATCCAAGTAAAATTTAAAAGGGGCTGGGGATGTAGACTGGTGGAAAGTACTTGCCCTGGCTACAACCCCTAGTACAGCAAAATAATTAAAATAAAATAAAACAGTTATACACATTATGGAATATTTCCTACTCACCAGTTTTTTAGTCAAACCAGTACTATACACAATTTGGATAGTTCACCAAAAAAATGATCCTGAGTGAAGAAAGCCCAGAAAAAGTTACATACTGAATGATTCCACTTACATAACATTCTTGAAATGACAAATATGAGATGGAGAATGGATTCTTGGTTACCAGAAGTTAGAGACAGGAGGGTAAACTACTTGCAAATGGACGGCAGAAGTAAACCTTATTGAGATGGAACCATTCTGTGTCTTGATTATGAAAGTTGCTACCAAAATCTACACACGTGGGTAAAGTTACAAAGAACAACATCCTTACCTACACATGTGCATAATACATTCAAAACAGGAAATCTAGATAAGTTTATGGCTTGATGCCAATACCCTTGTGGTGATAGTGTAATAGTTCTGTAGGATGTTACACTGAGGGTGACTGGGTGAAAGAGATGCCTTATACATTTTTTTGCAACTTCTTTGGATATGTAACTATTTCAAAATTTAAAATACTAATTACTGCCAGGTGTGATGGCACACACCTGTAATCCCAACACTTAGAAAGATGAGGTAAAAGGATCACTTTGAGTCCAAGGCAAGACTCTGATTTAAAAAAAAAAAAATTACTGGGCAGGGAATTTAGCTCAATGGTTTCAGCATCTGCCTTGCAAGTGCAAGGTCCCTGGTTCAATCCCTGGTAACCACATACAACAATACCAGCATGGTAACTCACATCCACCAGCAATCAGTACCACATAGCACAATGCCAGGTGTGCTAGCTCACACCTGTAATCCCAGCACTCGGGAGGCAGAAGCAGGAGGATTGCCGAGTTCAAGGTTTGCCTGGACTACACAGTGAGCTCAGGGCCAGTGTGAACCACAAAGCGAGACCATGTCTCAAAAAAAAATTTTTTATTTTTACTTATACTTGTATTTGCCTTTACTGAGACTAACAGTGATGGTAGCTGCAACCTCACAGCTAAGGCCATTGCCCTGAGAAAGCAAAGATTTCATCAGTATTTGACAGAGCTCACACTGAAGTTATCTTATTGACGCCTACAGTTAACCTGTAACATTATCCTGCAGATGGCCCAGAGAAGGTTCTGCTAAACATTGTTTTCTTTGCTTTCTTTTTTTTTTCCTTTCATTGTTGTTTGCTGAAGCATGGTCCTTTTATTAACTAGATCTGCAAACATCTGTTTTGTATTTTTATACATTTCTTAGATCATGATTTAAAACAGTTATAATTCATGCATATAAATAAATAACAACTTCAATTCATGTGTTCTGTTTCTTTTTGAAGAATTATCCACTTGCAACCTTATTGATATAACATACCACCTATGATCCTTTAAGGGCCCCAAATCCTATAAAATATAGCTAGCATGTGACTGGTGACACGTGCTAAGTGACCAGGGCTTCTCTGAGGTCCTAATTTTGCCCACATCCTCTCATTCCCTAACAGTCTTCCTCCGTATTTATCGTATTTTGTCAATACCAGACACCATCAATTCTAAGACACATCTTTATTTCAGAAAATACTCCAAGCACGATAAAAAGGGTGCCTTAAAATCTACAGGTTACTGCAGCACTCTCCCTCAAGGTTGAGAAGACGTAACTTCTGCATTTACTTAAAGAACAGGATCCTCTACATGCCAGTAGATTCCCCACCTAGAGATACAATCCTATACTCAAAACACAAAGACCAAAGAAAGGCTGCTTTTCTAGTGGGAGGAGCCTATATGGGAAATGGAGAGACTGTGTGGTTATTGGCATTCACCAAGTGACCTCATGAGAAAACACCCAAAGACCAGTGCCATGCGTGAGCACAGCAGAGCTGATGGGAAGTCCTTGAGTCACAGACAGATGACTGTCTCAAGGCAAGAGATGAGGTCCTGGGTGAGTCATCAGGGGCTTCCTATCTGCCCAATTCAGGAAGCCTCCGCTGAGTCACTCAGCGGGCTGATTGTCCTGGGAACACACCCCCTTCCAGTCACAGAGAAGCTATGCAGAGAAATCAGGAGCAGCAGCAGCTCTCTGAGGCACAGGACTGGGAACTGAATAGATTCGATTGTCATGACAACGGAGAGGTCCGGAGAAAAGGAAAGTTGGGAGAGTCCCAGCCCCTGGCCCGATGTCCTCAAAGCCCCAGTTGAAGGCATAGGGGACCCACAGCAAGGAAACTCAGGCAACAGCCTCAGAGTGGAGTTAACCCAGAATGACCAATCACAGGCGCTTAGACATCACCCACTCCAGGAATAGATAGGGAAACATCTTTGCCTCCACTAACCAAAGACTGGTACTTAGCATTTTAATTATGAATATAGGCAGCATACCATATTAGCCATACCTGTGTCTGTTAACAGTAAAAACCATAACATGCTCCCATCACATTAGATTGCTGCAGATATCCTAAAATATTAACCCTTTGTCTTATTTTGAAGATATTATTATTATTAGGACATGCACCATATCTTGTCATTTAGTATATATATTCTTTTTTTTTTTGAGACAGGGTCTCACTTTGTAGTTCAGGCTGGCTCTGAGCTCACTATGTAGCACAGGCAAGCCTCGAACTCAGCAGTCCTCCTGCCTCTGCCTCCCAAGGGCTGGGATTTCAGGCGTGAGCCACCACGCCCGGCACAGTGGTATGTGGTATTGATTGCTGGTGGGCATGAGTCACCACCCAGCATTGCATGTGGTTACCAGGATCGAACTCAGAGCCTTGCACTTGCGAGGAAGGCACTGGAACCACTGAGCTAAATCTCCGGCCTTCATTTAGTATATTCATAAAGTAACACATGTATAATTATATCATAATTGCTTTTTCTTGGTATTTGGTATAACTGTTTCAATAAAAATTCTTTTCTCTGTAATCCAAAATATTTCATTTTATATTTTTAAATATTATTCTGAGAAGGGACCCAGAATCACCCCTGAACCACCAGAGGGCTTGAAACCATGACATGAAGAGAGGTGAGGACATTATGTCGGCTTGCTAAGGCCACAGTAATAGTTTCAACAGCAGACATCTATTCCCTCACAGTTACAGAGGATGGAGTCTGAGATCAAGGTGTCGGGACGTTCCTTCTGAGTCTGTGAGAAATATCTATTCCAGTCAGGTGTGGTAGCACATGATTGGAATCCCAGCATTTGGGAGGCTGAAGCAGAAGGATCACCATGAGTTTGAGGCCAGAGTTGGTCATACAGTGAGTTCAAGACAAGCTTGAACTGCATGGTGAGACATTGTCTCAAAACAAACAAACAAAACAAAAAAGAAATATCTATTTTAGACCCTTTCCTTGGCTAGTAAATGGCCATCTTCTCCTGTCTGCTCATATTACCTTACTGCTATATGCATCTATCCCCAAAGCTCCCCTTTTTTATAAAGACACCAATCATATTGGACTAGAGCTCACCCTAATGATCATGTTTTCTTTTTTTTGAGATAGGGTCTTGCTTTGTAATTCAAGCTGGCCCTGAGCTCACAGTGTAGCTCAGGCAAGCCTCGAACTCAGCAGTCCTCCTGCCTCTGCCTCCCAAGTGCTGGGATTACAGGCTTGAGCCACCAAACTCAGCATTTGTGGTATGTTGTACTGATTGCCAGTGGGCATGAATCACCATGCCCAGTATTGTTGTATGTGGTTACCGTGGATCAAACCAGGGACTTTGTGCTTTCTAGGCAGGTGCTGGAACCACTGAGCTAAATCTCTGGCCCACATTCATTGAATTACCTCTACAAAGACCATAGGTCCAAATACAGTCACAGGGTGCAGTACTGGCAGTGTGAGCTCCAAGGTTATCTTGGGGGCAGGGGGGTAGTTCGACCCATGTCATTCTCCAATTCATTTTCCATCTTTTCCTTGTGAGAACCTTCAAGCCAATGTGACAAAATTGCTGATGGAACACAGGTTTTCTGTCTACTGGTTCATGCTTAGTTCTTTCTAAGCAGTGAAGGGCCACATACCTAGATTACATGGTGGCTGGGCTCTGCTGTAGAGCAGAGAACCAGTTCTCTATGTGAGAGATCTCAGAAGCCTGAGTGGCTGAGGAACATACAGGATTTCTGTCCATGAGGAGCCATCCTATTGGCCTCAGAAGTAAAAAGGCAAACTTCTGGCCCTGTTTTGCTTTGTTGTTACTGTTTTTTTATTAGTGTATATTAGTTCTACAGAACAGTGGGGTTTGCCTGGTATATTAGCACTTGCATAAAACAAACACCTACATAAACAGATGATCTTTGATCATTGCTAACCCTCCTATTGTACCCTTTTCCCTTCTGTCCTCCTGCCCTTTATTCTTTTCCTTTTCTCTAATAGCTTCCCTTCTACTCTCATGTTTGTGCCCTATCTCTCTCTGTCTCTGTGACTCCACATGTAAAAAAAAGATATACAATGCTTGTTGTTTCTGAGTCTGACTTGTTGACCTAACGTAATTATCTATGGTTCCATCTGTGTTCTATAAAGTGACATGATTTCATTCTTCTTTATGGCGGAACAATACTCCATTGTGTGTATATGCCAACTTTTCTTAATCCATTCATCATTTGATTGGCACCTGGGCTGTTTCCCTAGCTTAGCTATTGTGAATTATGTAGCAATAAACAGTATTGGGCATCATTTCTAAAAAGTTACTTTTAATTGACAGCTGATTTTCATTCCTCTTCTAATTTTTACAGAAGTTATAATCAGGTACATCATACCTATAAGGTGGAGCCCGGCATAGTGTGGTGCACACCTGTAATACCAGCACTCAGGAGACTGAGGTAGGAAGATCACCACAAGTTCAAGGCCAGCCTGGGCTACCAAGCAAGACTGTCTCAAAATGTCTGTAATTATGACTTCCTTTATTGCATAAAAGATATTTGGGTTCTTGAGGGAAACGCAAATATTTTCTCACTTTTAATTTCCTCTGAGAAATCTTTCTGATAAATCTGAACCTTGGGTCTATTCTTCAAACCTGAAATCCTGTCTTTTCCATCTGACCTCCTCTCAGGAGCATTGAAATGACATTTTTCCACATAGCTGTCAGCAAGTCCAATGGGAATGAAAAAAAAAAAAAAAAACCCCAAGTAGAAAGATTGACCCATTGATACATTGGCTGGGATCCTTAAGTCTGATGTCATTCAGGGTTTAATTAAACTCAGTACTTCAATATCCTAATAAGGCAATCAGAATGATCACCTCCATTAGAAAGCCTAAAGCCACAGGGAGAAACAAAGATGTCTGTGACCAAAGTGATAGAAAGGAAATTTATCATCTCAGAGCCTCCACAGGTCACCTACCAAAGCAGGTAAGTTAGATAGCTCCCCTGAACCATGAATTCAAAGCCCTTTATGTTTCTTCATAACACACAAAATACATGCATCATGGTAGTATAGGTAGGAAAGAAAGCTAGTCAGACGTGTGGTAGGTAGATAGTTTAGGATTGGCCCTCAAAAAGCCCACATGGAGGACAGTCAAGGAGACTGTCACTGAAAGTCAGTTTTATCAAAGGAGGAAATGACCCCACCCACATAAAATAATTGATATCTCTGGAGTACAGAGCTATGACCTTGACCTACCTAGAAAAGTCTGCTGACTAAAGAGCCTATATACTTGATGACTTGATTTCTCATTGGATCCTCAACTAGTCAGTATTGCCTAAGCAACTATACTTGTAATCTTATTGGTTGACCATGTTTTTTGTCCATCTTGTGATTTCTCATTGTACCAATATTACCTAAAGCAACTGTAATTGCAGTGTTACTGGTTCACTGTAATTTTGTCCCACCTTAAACCCACCCCACCTCATGGCTTTGCTCCATAAAAGCCCTCTGAAAAGTGAGGTGGGTGGGATACCCACTTTTCCAGGTCTTCCATCTGTCTCTCTTAGGCAGAAGCTTTACTCTCAATAAAATTTTCCTACTCTAACCTCCACAGTTCGTTCCTAAAGTTCATTCTTCAATTGTAGAGAACGCAAAGTTGCATTTTAGAGAACACAAAGGTTGGGAGCAAGACCTTTCCCCTCCCGTATCAATGGCACATATTTATATTTATGTTTCACACTCTTTATGTCTCACACCTGTCTCAAAAAAAATAAAACTAAAAAATAACCAGTGAGAGAGCAGGAGCTATCATCCATCTTATCTACTACTTCTTTTTTAGCATTAAATACAGATTCGCAAAGTAGAGACTGGTAATTTTTTTTTTTTTCTGAGACAGGGTCTCACTTTGTAGATCAGGCTGGCCACGAACTCACTATGTAGCCCAGGCAAGCCTCGAACTCAAGCAATCCTCCTGCCTCTGCCACCCGAGTGCTGGGATTACAGGTGTGAGCCACCACATCCTAGTGAGTTTGGTAAATATTTTCTAAGTAAATAAATGAGAGCCTCTCCCACTTCCTCACCCAACTCTCTGGCAACATTTTTCTCCCTGCCCTTCAAGGTGGCCCTTGTTCACTGAATTTAACTTGGAGAAGGTGAAACATAGCAACAACCTGCCTTATAGACACACACAGGCTGCACCCACCTATGCATCCACTGAAGAAGGCCCTAGAGCTGGTTGGGGTAATGCTACTCCAAGTACCTTCACTAAACATTAATTTTTTATTAAAAACTTTATGTACACTGCTCCATTTATCCTGAACAATAACCTTATTTACAGACTTGTGGATTTAGAAGGTTGAATATCTTGTCCAAGATCGCACAGTCAGAGGGAACTGTACCAGGCCTAGAGCTCTGTCTAAACTGAATAATGTTTAAACAGCTCATTGTACTACCTGCCTGGAAGTGTCTTTGTTACTTTGAAAGAACTGTTGGCTCCTCGCCCTTCTCGAAGCACTGGCACATGCTGTTCACCCTGCTATTCAATAGCCACATCTGAAGTTTGACTTTTGCCTCTAGGCTCCCTGGACTCCGGCAGGCTGCCTCCAGAGTCCCCCAGTGCCTAAAGGAAGAGAGCTGGAGCTTCCCAAGCCATGGCTACCAGGAAGTAAACTAAAAGTCCAGACTCCTTCCAAGTTGTCTCCTACCTTACCTGAGATATGGAAAAATGCTGACACAGTGCACATCCTCTCTTGACTGTCTCATTGACACTAAAGTCTCCCGAAGAACCCATTTAAATGCCAAACACATACTCTTCTGGCTCTTGAAACCAGGTTCCAGATGAGGGAAGTGGCTGAATATCAATTACCCTTCGTCAAGGACATTTGAAGATCATCTTTCTCTTGTTTTTCAGTAATCTGTTCCCCAATGTCTCATTCCCTGATTCTAAAAAACAAGTAAATAATTTGGTAAAATCTATAGGTAGGGTGATATTAATGACATCTTTTCAATCATTTGTTTAATAAATATTTACTGAGTGCTTACCATCTCAGGCGATGTTAGATGCTGGCAAGACAGCAATAAACCAAAACTGGCAGTTTCCAGCCTTAAGAAGTGTAAGTCTAGTCAGAGAGTAGGCACCAAGCAAATCATCATAGCAATAAACGTAAACCTGCAACTCTGGGAATCCTGTGAAAGAAAAGGCACATGGTCCATTGATACACTGCATAGGGCCTGATCTCGAGCTGGGAAGATTCCGCTCCACATTGACACTTGATATGTCAGCATCTACACTGGTGAAGACAGGAGGCGCTCGCTAGGGAGAGGTAACAACGAGAACAAAGATGAGACAATGGAAAGGAACATGGCAAGGGGAAGGGAGTCAAGAAAGTCTACATCACTGGAGCAGTGTGGCATTAGGCGAGGGCCAGACTCCCCGAGACATGGAAAGCCCTGCTTATATTGCAGGTGGGTTAGCTAGTTAGACATTTTGTAGGCAGTTAGTTGGGGCTGGCTCTTGAAAAGCCCGCATGAAGGACAGTGAAGGAGCCAACACGGAGGACAATCCATGAAGGTCAATTTTACAAAAGGAGAGGAAACTACCACACCCACATAGGATAAATAGCAGTTATTGATACTCTTAAGTAGGTTTCACCTGAGTAGGGGACAAAAGTCTTAACCTACCCACCCAGGAAACATCCCAGACTAAAATCTCTGTATTCTTTTTCTTTTCCTTTTTCTTTTCTTTTTGAGACAGGGTCTCACTTTGTAGTTCAGGCTGGCCCTGAGCTCACTGTGTATCCCTGGCAAGTCTGGAAATCAGCAGTCCTCCTGCCTCTGCCTCCTGAGTGCTGGAATTACAGGCATGAGACACCACGCCTGGCACTGTGGTATGTGGTACTGATTGCTGGTGGGCGTGAGTCACCACACCCAGTATTGTTGTATGTGGTTATCAGGGATCGAACCCTGGACCTTGTGCTTGTTAGGCAGGCGTTGGAACCATTAATTTAAATGTCCGACCCTTAAAAGACTTTTTTTTTGAGTCAGTTCCTCACTTTGTAGTTCAGGCTGGCCCTGAGCTCACTATGTAGCCCAGGCAAGCCTTGAACTCAATAATCCTCCTGCCTCTGCCTCCCAAGTGCTGGGATTACAGGCGTGAGCCACCATGGCCACACCCAGCATGGTAGGATATGGTACTGATTGCTGGTGGGCTTGTGTCACCACCCCTGGTATTGTGTGTGGTTACGAGGGATGGAACCAGGGACCTTGCGCTTGCTAGACAGGCACTGAACCAATGAGCTAAATCTCCATCCCAAAAAGACTGTTTTTAAAAGAGCAAAATGACAATTCATTTCTCAAGCACAGATAATAGCATGATAATTTTAAATTGCTGAGAAATGCTACATGTATAGTAGGTCAAAAAAATTTTAGAAATAAAATTCTACAAACAATAAAATATACAAAAAAATATGAACAACTCAAACTATGAAAATTTAGCTGAATGGATAAGTTAACAGAGAGATAAAATTTCTTAAAACTGGTACCATAAAATAGAAAATACAGTTATAAAACTCCTGAAGTAATTGAATTCATAGTTAAAAATCTCCCAAGTCATAAATTCCAAGTCCAGATGGATTGATTGGATATTCTACCAAATGTTTAAGAAAAGAAACAAGGGCACTTTTTATACAAACTCTTTCTAAGAAGAGAAAAAAAAAATCTGAAATCTGTTTTTGAGGCCAGCCCAGCAATAACTCAAAACTCTTTAAGAATATTACATGAATGAAAAGCTTCAAATCACTCTCATTCATCAATAGTCACAAAATTGTCAGCAAAGATAAAGCAAATCCAACAATATATGAAAAAAATGAATCCATTAGTCTAGTTGAGTTGATTCCCCATATGCCCTTTGCTTAACAATCAAAAATCCATCCATCAGCCGGAGATTTAGCTCAGTGGTTCCAGCGCCTGCCCGCAAGCGCAAGGACCTGAGTTCGATCCGATCCCCAGTAACCACATACAGTGCTGGGCATGCTGATCATGCCCACCAGGAATCAATACCACATACTAATATACCACAGTGCCAGGTGTGGTGGCTCACACCTGTCATCCCAGCACTCAGGAGGCAGAGGCAGGAGGATTGCTGAGTTCAAGGCTTGCCTGGGCTACATAGTAAGCTCAGGGCCAGCCTGAACTACAAAGCGAGATCCTGTCTCAAAAAAAAATCATAATCATATTGACGCAGGAGAGCAAGGCCTAGCTCCCCAGCTGAAATGTGAGTTCATGTCCTCTAAAAATCAAAGAATGAATTTTAGGAACGACGGCGGTTTGAGCAGGAAAATTTTATTAAGAGAGAAAGCTTCTGCCTTAAGAGAAACAGAAGGGGGAACCCGGAAAGTGGGTAACCCAAGGATTGCTTGTTCCAGGGGAATTTTATAGACCAAAATCACGAGGTGGGTGGGTTCAAAAATAGGGCCACCAATGAGGAATCAAGTTTTAGAGGGTCTTTCTTGTCAGGAGACCCTCCAGGTGGTTCAAGATCCTGGCCCATTTTCTGGGGATTTCGTAAATACTGCATTCCAAGGAGGGGCTGGATCCAGACCTTGACCTTCCATCCTAGGAGAATGAGGCCTGTAGTGCAGTTTCTCATTGATGGTGTTGACCTTCAGAAGGATCCTTTTTTTTGCAAGTTTTTCAAGAGCCGGCCCTATCTATCTGCCTACATGTGTCTAGCTGGCTTTTTTACCTGTAATACTCCCAGAAAAAAATACTTATTTTAGAAAAATGTTTCAACATTGTGAATGAGGTAAAGAAAAAAGAGTCTCTCTGTAAAAGAGAGAGAGAGATGAACGCAGAAGGACGTAGTGGAACTGCTCGTGAGGCTCCAGTCATCACCCAGGGCCCCATGATTGGAAGGAGCAACGGGCCTCTTGCGTGGTTGAATGTTCTGCCATTGTTCTCCTAAAATTCAGAATAAATCTTAAACAAGGGGTTACAGCGATTATGGAAACAGAGTTAAGTGATGGTAAGGTAAAAATCTGAGGACAGAAATGGAGTTGCAAATATCCATGGAAATTTGTTTCTTTAGTTATTCATACATACAACATACCCTACTGGTTACATGGTGTTATTTGTATGTATAAATAGATACACGCACATGCATTTATACTAACTCTGGCCACTGAAAAACCCTACAATCAATGACATACCATTGGCAATGAACTCACTGGCAACTACTCCAGAAACAAAAGCTTGCCAGGCATGGTGGCACATTCTACAGTCTAGTACTCATGACTCAGGATCATCACAAATTCAAGGCCAACCTGAATTATGTAGCAGGATCCTGTCTCAAAAACAAAAAACAAAACAAGACAAAACTACAGAAACAAAAGCTTGTTTGAAAACTTAGCCGGTTTGAGGATTCAGACAAGCAGAGAAGTTACAAGAGCCTAGATTCCATAAAAGGACGCAGGAGGGCCAGGGACTTAGCTCAGTGGTTCTGTCATCTGCCTGGCAAGCACAAGGTCCAGAGTTAGATCCCTAGTACCACATACCACAATGTTGGGCATGGTGGCTCACACCTGTAATCCCACCACTCCAGAGGCAGAGGCAGGAGGATTGCTGAGTTCCAGGCTTGCCTGGGCTACATAGTGAGCTCAGGGCCAACCTGAACTATAAAGCAAGACCCCGTCTCAAAAAAAAAATTAAAAATAAGGGCCAGAGATTTAGCTCAGTGGTTCCAGCACCTGCCTCACAAGCGCAAGGTCCTGAGTTCGATCCCTGGTAACCACATATATTGCTGGGTGTGGTGACTCACACCCACCAGCAGTCAATACCATATACCACAGTGCTGGGTGTGGTGGCTCACACCTGTAATCCCAGCACTCAGGAGGCAGAGGCAGGAGGATTGCCGAGTTCGAGGCTTGCCTGGGCTACATAGTGAGCTCAGGGCCAGCTTGAACTACAAAGTGAGACCCTGTCTCAAAAAATAATAATAATAATAATGATAATAATACTTTTTAAAAACAAATGAATAAATAGGAAATAAAAGTGGACTTTCTGACAGTAGGATGCCAGATGCAAAGGAGTGGTGGAGTTAAGAAATACATATATTGCTGGGCGTGGTGGCTCAGGCCTGTAATCCCAGCACTCGAGAGGCAGAGACAGGAGGATTGCTGAGTTCGAGGCTTGCCTGGGCTACATAGTGAGTTCAGAATCAGCCTGAACTACAAAGCGAGACCCTGTCTCAAAAAAAAAAAAAAAAAAAAAAAAAAAAAAAAAAAATATATATATATATATATATATATATATATATATATATATATTGTTCTTTTGTAATCCTTGTGGTAAAGATTGACCAGGGACATCAAAAGATGCTAACAATAATAAGGAAGTTGGATGAAGGATAAAATGGTTTCATGTAGGGCCGGAGGGAACCACATATAATACTGGGCGTGGTGGCTCACGCCTGTAATCCCAGCACTTGGAAGGCAGAGGCAGGAGAATTGCTGAGTTTGGGGCTTGCCTAGGCTCCATAGTGAGCTCAGGGCCAGCCTGAACTACAAAGCAAGACCCTGTCTCAAAAAAGCAAAAAAAAAAAAAAATGGTTTCATGTATTCCATTGGCTACTTTCCTATAGGTTACTGACAAACTTCAAGTGAGACAATGGTGAGTATATACAGTGACACTTGGGCAGGCCCCCAGAGGGATTACCATTAAGCATCATGTCCTCAGATGTGATGCTCTGAGAGAGACGTAACAGCACTCATATACTGTGCCAGTCAGGTGTGCCTGACCTGAATCTTTTTTCCTTTTTTCTTTCTTTCTTTCTTTCTTTCTTTCTTTCTTTCTTTCTTTCTTTCTTTCTTTCTTTCTTTCTTTCTTTCTTTCTTTCTTTCTTTCTTTCTTTTCTTTCTTTCTTTCTTCTTTTCTTTTTGTTTTTTGAGACAGGGCCTCACTTTGTAATTCAAGCTGGCTCTGAGCTCAGTATGTAGCCCAGCCTCGAACTCACAGCAATCCTCCTGCTCCTGCCCCTGCCTCTCAAGTGCTGGGATTACAGGCATGAGCCACCAAGGCTGGCACTGTGGTGTGTGGTACCAGGGATCCAACTCAGGACCTTGTGCTTTCGAGGCAGATGTCGGAACCACTGAGCTAAATCCCTAGCGCTGACCTGAATCTGATTAAGAGCAAATGTGAGACAAATCCAAAGGGAGAGGTATTCAGCCAAATAGCCTAAGAGTCTTCAGTATAATGAAAGACAAAGTAAAAAAAGCACACCCAATTAGTGAAGACTGATAGAAAATGACAATGAAATGTGTCCTGCATTTTGTATTGTGCTAGTAAAAAACTGCTATATGGGATATTACAAAGACAAGTGATGAAATTTTAAGTTGGATTACACTTATTACACAGTCTATCAAAGTTAAATTTTCTGAATTTGCTTATTGTACTATTTATATGAGAGACTCTGTTAGTTCTTAGAAAATACAAACTGAAATATTAAGGAGCAAAGTGGCCCAGTTTATGCAACCTACTCTCAAATGATTAAAAAATAGAAAATTAGAAACAATATATGCATGTAAGTAGAGTGAGAAACAAAAGGCAAGAGCACAACCAAAAAAAATGGGAAAATTTTTTTAAAATATTAAATCTAGGCAAAGGTAATAAGGGATATCTCTCTGCTATTCTTGAAGATTTTCATTAAGTTTAAAAATATTTCATAATAAAAAGTTAAAAAACAAACACCTAAGGGTGGGAGATTTAGCTCAGTGGTTCGGGCACCTGCCTCGCAAGCGCAAGGTCCTGAGTTTGATCCCGGTAACCACATACAACAACACTGGGCATGGTGACTCATGCCCACCAGCAATCAGTACAATATTCCATAGTGCCGGGTGTGGTGGCTCACGCCTGTAATCCCAGCACTCGGGAGGCAGAGACAGGAGGATTGCTGAGT
Source organism: Thryonomys swinderianus (assembly GCA_004025085.1). Classification (NCBI taxonomy): domain Eukaryota; kingdom Metazoa; phylum Chordata; class Mammalia; order Rodentia; family Thryonomyidae; genus Thryonomys; species Thryonomys swinderianus. The sequence continues at coordinate 14,659 of PVIC010008478.1, forward strand.
TCAAGGTTTGCCTGGGCTACATAGTGAGCTGAGGGCCAGCCTGAACTACAAAGCGAGTCCCTGCCTCAAAAAAAAAAAAAAAAGATAGTGCAGTATTGGTGCAAGCTTAAACATATAAATCAATGAACCATCCTCAACAGTACAGAAACAGACCCACCAGATTTATTACAAGGGTGACACTGAAAAGCAATGAGGAAAGACAAGTCTTCCTGTAAGTAACACCTCCTATACTCTGACCTGTTACTCTCGGGCTGGGACTCTTCATTTATTCTATACCAGTTGGTTTCCAGCTAAAGTCTGCAATAAGGATTGCTAGAAGGAGATTGGGACACAGAAGGACCAAGGAAGACAACTCCTTCTCCCTGCTTTGCTTGTTCCGTAAGCATTTCCCCCCATAATAGCCTGCGACCAGCAGTATTTTGGTAAAAGCCTCCAGAAACAACCTCCTCATAGGCCCTCAGAACTCTCAGCCCCAGCTGGGTGCATCCAGCATGTATAAGAATAAATATAGCCTCTATAGAGTTATATGAATGAGTAGGCAGATGGATAGAGTACGTATGGATGGCAAGCAGGCAGGCAGGCAGGCAGGCAGGCAGGCAAGAAGGGGGGGAGGGAGGGAGGGAGGGAGGGAGGGAGGAAACAGAGAGGCCAAGTGGGTGGGTATATGAGTGGGTCTAATGGAAATCTCGCAGCCCTACGAGTGTGAACATTTCCAGAATTTAACACAACACCTGGTACAAAATGGTTTGGTTTTGGTGTGGGGCTTTTTTGTTTCGTTTTTTTGAGACAGGATCTCACTATGTTGTTCAGGCTGGCCTTGAACTTATTGTGTAGCCCAGGCTGACCTTGAACCCGTGGCAATCCTCCTGGCTCAGCCTCCTGAGTGCTGAGATTACAGGCATCTACCAACATGTCTAGCAACAATATGGTTTTATTTCAGCTTTTGTGGTAACTGGGAAATTGGTAACCAGTTTATCAGACTTTTCCATGTCTTCCTTTGGTGTTTATCACCCGGGGAAAAATGATGTCAACTTGGGTCACTAATATCTCCCGTCAAGTAAGAAGGTTTATTTCATTGACACATTGAATATTCTGCCAAATCCATCATGTCAGGCTGCAGACAAAACCTGACAGTAGGTTTTCCACCCAGACAGTCCCCTCCAGGGAGCAGGATGCAATCTACACAACAGCCGGACAGGATGGGGAGGCACTAAGCTAAGAGCAGGTTTTCCTGAGACAGCCTGAAATGACAACCACGCATCCGGACTGGAGACCGGCAAAGCCACAATTTCCAGTCCAGTATTATATCTAATTGCAGACTTCAACATTGTGTTAATTCCGGGGAAATATCAGTAAATTCACCAAGCAGGCTCTATAGTCCACGTAGCATGTCCAGTCTGGTTCTTAGCACGGGAAAGAGAGGCCCCCATCAGCTATACAGGGATGTGTTCCCAGTACAGGGCAGAGCCCTTGTGTGCACTGTATTTTTTTTTTTGGCACTGCATTTTGTATTCCTATTCTGAAAATAAAATGTGCAACCTCATAATCTAGATTTTCCTTACACCCCTTTTCCCTTATTCCCCATCTTAAGCCCTCCTGTAGTAGCACATTTGGGCCTTTTCCTTCCCTGCACACAAATGTGTATATACATTTTCTTTATTTAAAAAATGAGATCAAGGAACTGGGGACATAGGTCAGTGGTGTTGTGTCCACCAGGCACAAGGTTCTGATTTTGATCCCGGTTTTGCAAAAAAAAAAAAAAAAAAAAAGAGTGGGGGGAGAGAGAGAGCGAGATCAAACTATATATACAACTCAGTAACTTTTTTTTTTTTTGAGACAAGGTCTTGCTTTGTAGATCAGGCTGATCCTGAGCTCACTATGTAGTCCAGGCAAGCCTCTAACTCAGCAATCCTCCTGAGTGCTGGGTTTACAGGTGTGAGCCACCACACCTGGGTGTAACTCATTTTTATACTCAGAGTTTATTAAACAGAATTTCTAACGATGTCCCCTGGAGCCCTACTTCATTCTTTTCAGTCACTGCACAGTAAAGCAGCTTCTGCCTATGCCCCTGTTGTCATTTATGTCTAGTTTTACCCTTTAGGCCTCTGGTCTGCAGCTAGAAAGAGCTAGGAGCACAAGAGCCATTTTGAAAGCCCAATTCCTTGTCTCCAACTGGATTTTTGTTGGTTTGGTTTGTTTTGTTTTGTTTTTGTTTTTGTTTTGGTATTTTGAGACAAGGTCTCATTTTTTTTTTTTTTTTTTTTTTGCTTTTGAGACAGGGTCTCGCTTTGTAGTTCAGGCTGGCCCTGAGTTCACTATGGTGCCCAGGCAAGCCGCCGCGAACTCAGCAATCCTGCTGTCTCTGCCTCCCGAGTGCTGGGATTACAGGTGTGAGCCACCACGCCCGGCATTGTGGTATGTGGTGTTGATTGCTGGTGGGCGTGTCTCCACTCCCAGCATTATACGTGGTTACCGGGGATCGAACTCAGGACCTTGCCCTTGCAAGGCAAGTGTCAGAACCACTGAGCTAACCCTCCGGCTCAAGGTCTCATTTTTTTGTAGTTCAGTCTGGCCCTGAACTCACTACATAGCCCAGGGTGGCCTCGAACTCATAGCAATCCTCTTGCCTCTGCCTTCTGAGTGCTGGGATTACAGGTGTGAGCCACCATGCCTAGCCTTGTCTCCAACTGGTACAGTTTATCCACTAGTGGCCCCAAAAGGGATTAGGTGCGTGCCAGGAAGTCATACCCTACTTATATCCTTATATCCTGTGTTCCTGTCCTGCATCCCCACACTATTTCTGGGTTTTCTTGAAACATTTCCATAATAAACCACGTGCATAGGAATTCTTGCACAGGGTGTATCTAGGGAAACGATCCAAGGTGTTCAATAGTCCATAGTACAGGATGTACCATAGTTTACTCAACCAGTTTTACTATTAAGGGAATAGTACATTGTTTCCAACTTTTCCTCTCCCAGCCATGCTGATACATACCTACGCATAGTCCTTCACTGGAGTGTTTAATGTCATCCCACACTGGCCATTGCAACAAGTTGCTTTGGTGTGCAAGACAGTTGTCTGGCATCTTGTTGTCATGGTTTAAAAATAAGAATGTAAACACAATCGCAAGGAACCCACTACATTTATTAGTGACCGTGAAGATAAATTACTCAGTGTGCTTGTTTACTTTTCCTGGAGTTAGGATCAAAAAGTTCAACCCACACAACTTCCTGAACCACCCTGGTCTCAGATTCCTAACTAATCAATGGTTATCACAAGCCCAGGAAACGACAGGCTAGATCCTGCTATTTTATTTTCAGATCAATGACTCAGAAAGTTTCTGTGTCTGAGAACTCACCAGGTCTACTTCTTCCCCACGCCTAAAATGTTCCCAGCTAAAGATGAAATCTGAGGATGGAAAAACTTCTTAAATAATGCTGCTGTGAAACTTTCTGGGAATTTCAAAAAACAGAGTTCTAAAAATGTTGAATATTTCTTTTTGATACCATGATCTGAGATATATTGAAAACTACTGGCAAAATGTTTTGTTTAGAAGACTTTGGAAAAATAAACTAAATTGTCTCACTCTCTGGGAATCACCAGACTTCCTTCACACCGATCTCTTTGCCCTGAACTTTACCCGGCAAGGATTTGACTCCTTTGCTCCTTTCTCATGGGTAGATTTGTCCGAGAAGCCCTCTCCTCTCTGACTACAGGTTTCTACTCACTGAATAGTTTTTAAATGAAGTTTCAGGATTACAACAGCTCTACTCACATCAGATATGCCCAGCAGGGGCCCCACCTCATTTTTTAAGCTTTCCGGGGCAGTGTATAAAGTTAGTTCCACCTGCAATGCACAGCACCATGTGACACGAGAGGTGTGGCGGTTGCCACCCTCAATTTGTATGGCAGCATGGCGGGGTGACAACACAGGAAGGTGATATACATCTGATCATGTTGTCACAGCCCTAAGATCAGCTGGGAAGACATGGAGAGGGGTCTCCTCTGTGTGTTCTTAATGCACATCCTAAGAACTTCACTCCATTCTTTTTCTTTTTCTTCTTCCTTTCTTCTTCCTTCCTTCCTCTTTCTTTCTCTTTCTTTCCTTTTCTTTTCTTCTTTCCTTCCTTTCTTCCTTCCTTCCTTCCCTCCTTCCTCTTTCTTTCTCTTTCTTTCCCTTTCTTTCTTTCTTTCTTTCTTTCTTTCTTTCTTTCTTTCTTTCTTTCTTTCTTTCTTTTTCTTTTCTTTCTTTCTTTCTCTCTTTCTCTTCCAATCAGAGATGACCAAGTCAAAAATAGATTGAGTTACCCACATCGCTTATGGTCTCCTAGTGACCCAGCCCTTCCTATCCTGAAAACAGGATCTACAGTTGTCCCTGTGAATTCATGCTTTCTGGATACAAGATGAAACCAGCAAAAGGAGAATTAAACCTTCTCAGAAAACCATTGTAGTCTTAATGCTGAGGATAAAAGGTACCCTGAGTTCAAAGGGCACAGGCTTTGAACGCTCACATCTAGAAAAGAATTAAAGGAGTAAATGTTTCGGAGTTTACATGGCTAACCCCCACCTAGCTCCTACGTGGCAAGTCAGAGACTGCAGCCAGCATCCTTCACCCCTGGCTTGGGGCTCTTTCCACTAGAGCACCAAACCCCATGTAATTAGAAACACAAAGAGCGCAGGTGAAAACAAGCTAAATGTCAGGGCTGCCTCATCATTCTTGCCAACACTCTCTGTAATCCTGATGCTGCTGCTGATGTTGATAGAACGGTGTGATCACATTTTTCTCACACACAGTGAAGCTGAAGGGTCTAAAGAGAAGAAAGCAGGTACACTTCTCCAGGTTAGCATCACTGCTACCCCAGCCACCCCCGGGCCCAGGATCTGTAGAGTCACCAGCTGCGTCACCGGCCTGGCCCATGTTGTGCAGAACGCAGAGTCCTCCACTCCCAAAATTGTACCTCCAAACTGGCTCCGGGCAAAGCCTGTCCCGTCAATCACTATCATTTATTTAGCCTGGCAGAGTTTTGGATACTAGACAAACAGTATTATTCTTTGTTTCAAGTGTACACAGTCATAGAAAGGAGTAATCATATCCAGAAAAAAATGCACTTCTCATTTTCCCATTATAATTGATTTAAAAAAAAAAAATAGATGGACGCCGGGCATGGTGGCTCACGCCTGTAATCCCAGCACTTGGGAGGCAGAGACAGGCAGATTGCTGAGTTTGAGGCTTGCCCGGACTATGTAGTGAGCTCAGAGCCAACCTGAACTACAAAAGTGAGACCCTGTTTCAAAAAAAAAAAAAAAATAGATGGATTATTTACATGGGGACTAGGAAGAAATAGAAATAGATATAACCCAACCATCAGGCTAGAACTGAGGCCCCAAAAGATTAACTGCAAAAAGAATTTCAGGTTGAGTTCTTACAAAGTTAATGAAGAAAAAAAAAAGGTCATTTCAAATGGCCTATACAACCCACAAGGGGGAAAAAAAATGAATTAAAGACACTAAAACTTACATTTCAGACAATTTAAAGAAATGCGAGACCACAAAACAAAGCCAGTTCCTCTATAGGCCTCCTCGGTTCAGGCTGATGTGCTTTTGCTCACCCAGGTGTTGCTGGGAGCCACTCGTCTCAAAGCCAGGGAGGGAAGAAACCACGTCAGTGCTAATCCGGGACCCAGGACACTGTCATGACACCAGCTGACCCTGGGTGCTGGAGTCCCCTCTTTCTGGCATCCAGGGACTGGGTTGCTAGTCCAAGGATCCCTTCCAGCAATCCGTGCTGTAATCCTTAAACAGAAATGACCACACTGTAGTTTGGCTTGAACAGATAACCAGATCAGGCTAAGGAGAAAATATTAACCATCTGAAAGTGTGTTCTCAGGGATCATGGTACCTCCCAGTACAAATGGCCTTGAGATCACGTTCTTTCTCTTGTCTAGGTGGACCATAAACTGCCCTGCTAGTCTCTCATTCTCATCCACTGAGCCGCTCAACATCTCATTTTCTTTCTTTTTCCTAAGTTTCTGGCCAAGTTGGAAGAATGCCCGAAACTAAATGGTGGAAGCCATTTTTGAGCTAACAACTCTGAGCTAACAACTTGACTTTGTTAGCAAAGTGTGCAGAACACACGTTCATCAGCTGTCACCCTCACCTGGAACCAATCCAGCCACCTTCAGTATCACATCCTGTTAGCTATGGTGACAAAGTATTCACCTTAACAAAACTTTTTTTTTTTTTTGAAACAGGGTCTCGCTTTGTACTTCAGGCTGGCCTTGAACTCAGCAATCCTCCTGCCTCTGCCTCCCGAGTGCTGGGACTACAGGCTTGAACCATCAAGCCTGGTGATAAAACTTATTTCTGACTTCCCTGGTAGCTTCTTTACCTGAAAGCAATTGCCTAATTCATTTTACAGTATACTACCACTTTAATTTCTTACAGAAGATGGTAATTTTTTTTTTGAGACAGGGTCTCACTTTGTAGTTAAGGCTGGCCCTGGGTTCACTATATAGCTCAGGCAAGCCTCAAACTCAGCAATCCTCCTACCTCTGTCTCCCAAGTGCTGGGATTACAGGGGTGAGCCACCCTGCCTGGCATTGTGGTATGTGGTACTGATTGCTGGTGGGCATGAGTCACTACACCCAGTATTGTTGTTACAAGGGATCGATCTCAGGACCTTGCACTTGTTAGGCAGGCACCAACACCACTGAGCTAAATCTCCAGCCCTATTTTTTTGTTTTTCAGTAGTAGCTAAGCTACCTTCTTCAAAGAGAAGGCACACAGAAGGAAAAACTACAAGTCAAGTGTTTTTCAAAGGAGTATGATTCTTATTTACATAATTGTAAATATTCCTTTCTTGATGATCTAAATATAGAAATTTACAGAATAAAATATAAAGTTCATGCTTTCTTACCCCTGCACTTCTGCAAAACTAATTTACCTCTAATAACAGTATGATGTACCTCTTTCTAGTTTTTTCCTATGCATTGATATATCAACATACATACATGTACATATATATATGCAGAGAAAGAGGTACATAGTATAGTAAAAGACAATATATATTAAAGATATTTTCAAATATATGTGTCTATTCCATTATTTTTAATAGTTGTATAGTTTTCTAACCACATAATAATTTTTTAACAAATCTTATATTGATGGCCATTTTAGTTGCTTCAGATTTTTTTTTTTTTTGAGACAGGGTCTCGCTTTGTAGTTCAGGCTGGCCCTGAGCTCACTATGTAGCCCAGGCAAGTCTCGAACTCAGCAATCCTCCTGCCTCTGCCTCCTGAGTGCTGGGATTACAGGCATGAGCCACCACACCCAGCGCTTCAGATATTTTTATGATTGTATATATTATATATCATTATTTATGGAAGACATTTTCATCATTTCTTAATGTGTCCTTATTATAAATGAATTTCCACATAAGCTTCTGTCTGCATGTATGCGTTAAGATTGATTTATAGAGAGTGAATCAATGAATTAGAAGAGAGACTTTGCATAACAAAAGACTTATGTGTTTAATTGTCAAAGTTTCAATCAGAAAGTATGCACTAGATAAAATGTATATATGCTTGGAAATATCACATAAATATATGCAACATGTATGTTTTTAGGCATTAGCTAAATTTTTAGTGAAAAGAATATATACTATTGGTAATCACAAACTATTTTTAAAAAATCAGAAAGTCCTAGTCTCTGTTAGCAGTCATGCCATCAATTTGACACGAATTTTCTAAATCATCTCAGCCATTCTTTGGTAAAACCAAATTGAAAGTAAAAGTCTCAAAAGTCAGTATATTCTCATAAATACACTCAACCCACAGTTTCACTGTTAGCTACTCCACAAGGCAGGAGCCTCTTACCAGATACACAGAGGGTAGGCTAAGAGCTCACGCTCTCTGTTAGATACTTATCTGAATGTGTCTCTACTGCCCAAAGCTCTGTTCCTTGTTACAGTACCCTCCCTCTACACTGGACCCTAAACACTACAGGACACTCCCTCTACAGAGACTGTTCTTGCTTCTTCTACCGGCTTCATCTTCCCCATGCACAGACCCATATGCCACTCACAGGGCCTTCAGTTCCTCAGAGGGAGAGGTTTGCTTCTCACTGAAATGTAGAAGATGGAGCCGTTCATCAAGCCCACCCACCACCACCACCACCACCACTGACAAAGAGAAAGAAAAGTGGGTAAACAAACACAAACATATTTCTCCAAAGCCTTTAGGGGCCTACGAATTCCAGAAAAGGAATTCCTGAAAAAGTGAGATGTGTCCTAGATAAAGAGAGTTGGCACTGCTGAATTAAATGAGTGGGGAAGAAGGCATTTGCCATAGAATGAAGGAGAAGTAGGCAGTTTATAAAGGTTAAATGAGGTTTAAAATATCCAAACCCAGTGCTTTCTTCCCTGCTGATCTCCTGCTCTCAGAATAGGTAAGGTCTACTGACATTGATTTCAACTGTAGGCTCTTCTAGTTCAGTGGTTCTCAACTTTGCTGTGTACTAAAGTCACCTACAGATCCCGTGGGAACAGGGTGGGGTGTGTCCAAACCAAACCCAGCAGAATCTCTGTGAGTAGGGCCTCAATTTGGGAAGGTCTCAAACTGACCGACATGCGAACAGAAGACACGAGCACTGGCTCAGTTCAGACTAAGATAATTCAGATTATATCCTTTCCATTCCTGAGGGCTCAGGCTACTTCTAAGTTACCTCTGCCTCTTCCACAATAACCAACACAGTGCTTGCGTGTAGAAGGTATGTAGCAAATGTTTGGAAAGTAGTTGACTAGTCTACTCCTGTAACAGCATGCTTTAAAACCACAAGGTTAACGCTTTAGAAAAAGAAGAGATTGACATTTCCTATTAGGAAAAATTAATGCACCTTAGAAAAAGAAGAGAATGACATTTCCTATTAGGAAAAATTAATGCACCTTTATATTGGCCAAGAAAAATGGCAAGTAAATAAATTCAAAAGAAATCACATTAGTAACAAAGAAAGAAAAGGTCACACAAGACTTTATCCTCTCCTGAGATTTCTCACTTTTCTGGAAAGTAATTTTCCTCTAATCAAACTGGATCCAGCAAAACAACAAAGATATTGTTTTGACAGCTACCTGGTAACTGCAGTTACCTGGTTCATTTCTTGCTCTGCTTGTGATTACCTGTGTAATCGAGAACAGCCAGGTGTGGTGGCTCGTGCCTGTAATCCCAGCACTCGGGAGGCAGGGACAGGAGGATTGCTGAGTTCGAGGCTTGCCTGGGCTACATAGTGAGCTCAGGGCTAGCCTGAACTACAAAGCAAGACCCTGTCTCAAAAAAAAAAAAAAAAAAAGAACAAATTTTCTAATCTCTGCTCCTGAGTATTTTCATATAAAATGGCAGGACCAAGGGTCATAATTAGCTTGTAAAGTTGTAGCAAAGATTCAATGTAACATTCTAGGACTAAGACATCTAGTGCATTAATTATTAGTTACTCCTGATTATTGTTTGGGACCAATAGTTCCCTGATTATTATTTGGGACCAATAGGACCACATACCAATAGACCAAATAATAGGAAGGAGATCTTGTTGAGTTCCTATGAGATTCCTCCAACTAGAACGGAACGGTTAGGAGGGCCTGGAAGACAAGGCATTGCAGAGACGTCTGGAGGCACAGGGAGAGTGAAGCCGACTTTTAGCCGCGGCAGAGCTGAACTCTTGAACCAACTGGATGTGTTTGCCTTTGTTTTCCCTCGGCCTGAACTAGCCAAAAGAAGTGGGCGGATGGATGTCACTGCCTATTTCCTCCCTGTTGTTATTACAGACCTACATTGTCTTTCTCAGACCTACATTTTAGAGAGCTAATTGTTAGAGTCCTTGTCTTTCTTTCCCACAAAGAAGCTTTGTTCATCAATTAAAACCAGGCTGAGAGGCAGAGCCTTTCCATTCTGGATGACGATTTACTTCTGAAAATAAAATAAATATCATCTCTTTCTCCCTCTCTCCCTCTCTCCCTCTCTCCCTCTCTCCCTCTCTCTCCCTCTCTCCCTCTCTCTCTCCACAGTGTCTTGCTTTGTAGTTCAGGCTGGCCCTGAGCTCACTACGTAGTGCAGACAAGCCTTGAACTCGGCCATCATCCTGCCTCTGCCTCCTGAGTGCTGGGACGGCAGGCATGAGCCACCACGCCTGGTATTCTGGTGTGTGGTACTGATTGCTGGTGGGCGTGAGTCACTACACCCGGTGTCGTTTGCAGTTATGGGGGATTGAACTCAGGGCCTTGCACTTGATAGGTGGGCGCTGGAACCACTGAGGTAAACCTCCAGCCCCAATATCACTTCTTTTTATTTAGCTGACAGTGGTTCTCTCTCAGAGTTGAACTACAGTTTCCCACCAAAAGAAAGATTAGTTCCACCACAGTGCGTACTGACAGCCAAACACGTGAAGATGGTTGTTTTAGTCCCCTTTTGTACTCCCAGTAAATGAATACAGCCAAGGTTGCTCTTGGTGTAGTCCCACAGCAGCCTCAGCCCTCTGTCTCTCACTCTCCGTGACTTGGGCATTTCTAAGACTGTCACAAGACAGGAACCTCTCCAGCCTCTGAGTTGTGTATGCAAGTTGTTGCCATATCAGGAGGCTTCTTTGGTTCCCAGTTTGTATAACTGACATTTTCCTCTGATGTTCTAGAGCTGCTGTGTAGAGCCATTGTTCTGGGATTAAAAAAGACTGTGTTCTATGGGTTTCATTTGAATGTAAACTGCTTCCAAGTTTTCTATGGAAAAAAGAGACAAAATTTGTTTGATCAGGTCACATGGCAAAGTTATTCCTTCAACAGGAGACTAAGAAAGTTCAACTCCAGCCTGCTAAGCAGACACCAGCACCACCACCACCAATTAAGTAATTAATAGGAACAAAAAAAAGAAAAAAACAATCTGAGGGCAAAAGGAGAGAGTAGGAAGCTAAAGGATGGCCCAGAAAGTCTTATCAGTTGGTAGCAGTTACTGCATCTTACATCCGGCAGCTTAGAGCTTTCTTCTAAACGTGGCACAGAACTCCTGCAACACCCCAGGCACTGTTTCCAAGAAGGAGTTCACTAACCGGAGCCCGACAGGAGTCAAGTCCTTTCAGTCCCGGTTGCTGCGACACCTGGCGCTGCCTCCTCCCGTTGCTCTCCTTGCCAGAGCCTGTTTCTCAACAACAACACTGCAGAATCGAACTGCAGATCTTGGAGGCTTCACGTTGGCAGTCTGGGCTTCTAAGAAGAAACAGCTTAGAATATGACGTGTTCCTGCTTATTTTAGATAGTTACAGGGTTGTTTTTTTTCTCTTTTGTCCCCTTAAATTACAAGCATGATTACTAGCATTTAGCAAAATTTTGGATGTTAGTAAGAAGTCCATGAATTCTGAATGAATGAATGAATAAATGGACCTGGTTCACCCCAGGTCTTCTCTGCGTCCCGGGACACCGTCTCTGGGCGATGAGGGCATTGCTAACGGTTCAATGTGGTCTTTGTACTCCACCGCCCTTTTCAGTTTCTCGTTCCACCCTCAGCCATGGTGAGCTGCTCATTTAAAAGATCAAGAATCACTTGCCTAGATATAATCTGCTTGTAGTCAGATGAATTTATCCCTGGGTGGGAAAGACTAGTTTTTTTTTAATTTGAATCTTTATTAGTACATTATCGATACACATCACAATCACGCTCAGCATTGAGAATTTGTGCCAGTATATGACATGACTTAATTCTCATTGTTTCCTCTCCCCCTAAACTAGTTTTTTGACTGTGCTGAGCTAGGCATCAGGGTCCAACCTAACCCAGAGCACCTGCTAAATACAGCTTTTTCTGGGTCCTGTGTTCAGTCAGGCCTGGTCTGAATTACAAGGAGGATAGAGTTTCTCTTTAAAACAAAGCAAAACCCAAAAAAACGAGCCATCAAATTAGTCCAGAAAGACCAGCTGTCTGTAGAAAATCTCTGTCACTTAAACCAAGCCCTGTCCTGTGACTGGCGAGTCAGTTACCTCGTAGAACAGAGTCCGGTCTGCGCTAATATCCTTCACCTGATGTTCCCTCGACGCAAAGTGTGTTCCTACTCTTGAGAAGCCCTTGTGTCTACTCTGCACTGGACACGTGGGGCCCAGGGAGCCACAGACAGCTGAATAAGGCTGACGTCACCCCTGGGTGAGCTGGGGAGGGAAAGAGGGGATAAACCTTGGAAGTTATAAAACGGCAGAATAATTTCTCTCACACCTTCTCTATCTGAGGGGGCCTGCAAAATGAATTGGGGTGGGGCAGGGAAAAAACAACCCCTCCAAAGAAACAGTGTCAGCCCTGAGGAAACGGCTGCCTCCAGCTGATGAGACTCAGTGACAGCTCCCAGAAGCCAGCCTCTCCAGAATGGCCGCACACCTGGTCCCTGTCTCCAAAGGGTCACAGAACAAAGGCTGTCTCCAAACCCTTTGGGTTTAGTTCTTCCTGTTTTCCTGACTAACTTCACCCAGTGATGCAGTTTGAGGTTTAACACAAAGCAAAGAAAGTCTTAGATTGGGTTTCCCTCACATCTTGGAGACAGACAAAAAAGTGCTAAATTCACTGTCCCAGGACCAGCTTCCCGGAACCCACCAAAATGACATCTGTCCCTCTCTCTGCCTCTTCTTTTCCCTTCTGTCCTTCCTTCTGTCCCCTTCCCACCCTCTCTCCAGTACTGGGAATTCAACACAGGGCCTCACATTTGCTCAGCAAACACTGTATCACTAAGTTACACTCCTAATACTTTTTACTTTATTTTGATACAGAGTCTCACTAAGTTGTCCAGGCTAGGCCCACACCTGGAGTCCTCCTGCCTTGGTTTCCCAAACAGCTAGGATTACAGGCATACCTCGCCATGCCCAGTTATGGCCCAGTTACACTGTGGCCTTTAAAGAAGATTCTCTTTGGTTTCCTTTACTAAGACACTCTCTGAAGCTTTTGTTTTCTTCACACAGCTATCTTGGTCGTCTTGGAATCTGAAACACCTGGAAGCTCCTTGTGAATCAGTTAGATTTTCAGCTCTGGAAAGGCTAACGTCTTCAAAAATTTTCTATCTCTAATTCTTAGGACAATGATTTACATACAATAGGCATTCAAGAGATGCTTGTTGGTGAGAATAGCCTCCCAGAGTCACACTGTAGAACCCTTGCTAGAGTAACTACAATGTAGTTATCAAGCTGGACAGTACATGAAGCCATTGTGTTTTGTTTTGTTTTGTTTGCTTTTTGAGACAGGGTCTCGCTTTGTAGTTCAGGCTGGCCCTGAGCTCACTATGGTGCCCAGGCAAGCCGCCACGAACTCAGCAATCCTCCTGTCTCTGCCTCCCGAGTGCTGGGATTACAAACATGAGCCACCACGTCCGGCATTGTGGTATGCGGTGTTGATTGTTGGTGGGCGTGTCTCCACGCCCAGCATTGTATGTGGTTACTGGGGATCAAACTCAGGACTTTGCGCTTGTGAGGCAGGTGCCGGAACCACTGAGCTAACCCTCCAGCCCATGAAGCCATTGTTTTTTTAAGAACAGATTTAAGAGCATCACGGAGATGATATTTTCATCCTCCAGGATCACCCAGGCACCTGCCTTAGTAGTGAAAGGGCAGGAGGCAAATTGTCACTAAGAAGCTGCTAGGCCATGGTTCAGAGTGGAAATGAGCAACTACTTCTGAACTGAGGGGTGACAATGTGCCCTGGCCAGGTTCATGCCAGGCAGGAGGAAGTACTAAATAATCAGAAGGCAACATGTTCATAGAAATCAGATAGTCGGGCATGGTGGCTCCCACCTGTAATCCCAGCACTCGGGAGGCAGAGGCAGGAGGATCCCAGAGAGTTTGAGGCTAGCCTGGGCTACCTAGTGAGTTCAAGGCCAGCCTGAACACAAGTGAGACCTTGTCTCAAAAAAACTGGAGGGAAGGAAGGAAGGAAGGAAGGAAGGAAGGAAGGAAGGAAGGAAGGAAGGAAGGAAGGAAGGAAGGAAGGAAGGAAGGAAGGAAGGAAGGAAGGAAGGAAGGAAGGAAGGAAGGAAGGAAGGAAGGAAGGGAGGGAGGGAAGCAAAAGAAAGAAAAAGCAATCAGATAACTGCAGAGCTGGCTCAGATCCTTAAGAATTTATCTACAAAGAAATATTCAAGAATTCATAGTGACATAAATAAATAGTGAATAAGTGGGGAGAAAAGACAAATTTTCATTACAGAAGAATTATAAATAATAAATGTAAAAAGGAGAAAGGAAATAGAAACTTCCTACAATAGTAGGAATGATCCTTCCTGCTACCAGGAATATACACCAATGAAGGCTACAATTAGAGGATGAAACTTCAAGGAGAAACAGGATATGTATATAACCTAAATCTCCTTAAAAGTATTTCTTTGCAGCTGTGGCAGTTTTAAAATATGTCCATAAATTCCTTGATACTGTCCCCGGCAAGGATAGAGCTAATTATCTTCTGTTTGAATGAAGGTTGAAAAACTAAAGGGGAAAAGCACTAGCTTGACAGTAGAAAAAGCTGGAAGGAAAACACACCAAAACGATCCATTGTTGATATCACCAGTGACAGTTCATGTAGAGGTTGTGTTCCCCTGATGTGACATGACAAGAAAGCCCTTTTGTCTTTGTAGTATCCCTCCAAAAAAGACCCACAATCTATTGCCATAATAGTGAAAACATGAGACAAACTCAAAACAAATTCTACAAAATACTCAACTAGCATTCTTCAAAAGTATCAAGATCATGAAAATAAGGAATGACTGAGAAATTATCACACATTGAAGGAATCTAAGAAGATGTGACGACTAAATGCAATGTGAGATCCTGGACTGGATCCTGGAACAGAAAATGGGTCTTAGTGTAAAAATTGATGAAATCTAAATAAGGCTTATGACTTCGATAGTAGTGTTGTTCTGTTGTTAAATTCTCTGCTTTTATAAATGCACAATGCTTTTTATAAGAAGATTGCTTCGGCTGGGGATTTAGCTCAGTTGTTCTGGCATTTGCCTTGCAAGTGCAAGGTTCTGAATTCAATCCCTGCTACCACACATCACAGTGCTGGGCATGGTGGCTCACACCTGTAATCCCAGCACTCAGGAGGCAAAGGCAGGAGCACTGCTGTGAGTTCGAGGCTAGCCTGGGCTATGTAGTGAGTCAGGGCCAGCCTGAACTCCAAAGCAAGACCCTGTCTCAAAAAAAAAAAAAAAAAAAAAGGCTGGAGATTTAGCTCAGTGGTTACAGTGCCTGCCTGGCAAGCTCAAGGTCCCTGGTTCGATCCTGGTTACTACATACAACAATACTGGGCGTGTTGGCTATGCCCACCAGCAATCAGTACCACATACCACAAATGCTGGGTTTGGTGGCTCTCGCCTGTAATCCCAGTTTGGGAGGCAGAGGCAGAAGGATTGCTGAGTCTGAGGCTTGTCTGGGCTACATAGTGAGCCCAAGGCCAGCCTGAACAACAAAACGAGACCCTGTCCTCCCCCCAAAAAAGTTTGTTTTAGGAAAAGCTGGGATAAATTTATATAGACCTTTCTGTATTGTGAAAAATAATCTAAAGACAAAAATTAGAATTACTTTACCCAATATCTTGAACATTGAGTATTTTACAAAACAGAGTACTTTTGAGAAATGCAATTACATTCATCTTCAAAATATACAAAATAAATTTTTTCAAATGATAAAGTACAAAAAAAGAGTAAGACCCTGCTGAACCTTGGGAGTGCTTAGGCTGCAGCCCCACTGTATGGAAGCATGGAGTTAAGAAGAGAGGGCGCTTGGAGAGTGGATAAAGAAGATATGTGTTTTTTTAATAAAATGGAGTATTACTCTGCCATAAAGAATGACAAGATCGATCCATTTAGGTGCAAATGGAGACACCTGGAGGCTATACTAATAAGTGAAATCAATAGATCACAGATAGACCATTACCGGATCTTCTCTTTGACGTGAACATCTGTAGATGCAAATGAGCTTTAGAAAGTATGACAGCTTTTATAGAGTGCAAAATTTCTATAGGAAACTTGGTGTGGGAATGTGATGAGGGGAAGGAATAAATATGATACAGAAAGAAAATAAAAGAGCATGTATAAAGGGGGTGAGGAGGAGTGGGTGGGTAGGGATATGGGTAAAAATGAGAAGTAATTTGTGTCATATACTGGTACAAATTCCCCAATGTTATACATGATTTTGATATGTATATAAATTGTACCAATAAAGAATTCAATTTATAAAAAAAAAGAAGAGAGGGCTCTGAATATATATACATACATGTATGTATATAAATGTATATATATATATATAATTTGAACGCATATAAAATATATATATATTACCTGTTGAGATCTATATCTGAATAGGTAATATAATACATATTTATATATATATATATATATATATATATATATATATAAAACTCAGTATAAGAATACCAGAAATCAACACTTAAAATTAAATACTAAAGTTTAGTGGCACATAACTTTTTTTTTTTTTTTTTTGAGACAGGGTCTCGCTTTGTAGTTCAGGCTGGCCCTGAGCTCACTATGGAGCCCAGGCAAGCCTCAAACTCAGCAATCCTCTTGTCTCTGCCTCCCGAGTGCTGGGATTACAGGTTTGAGCCAACATGCCCGGCTGATTTTTAATCTAGGCAGAGGGAAGAGAATGTAGAGCAGTCCAAGAACATGGAATGTGCCAGCTCCCTCAGAAAACTGCAGACTGGCGAGACTGTGGTCCCTGGAGTGAACTGCGCAGAGAGGCCCAGGGAAGCAGGCTCGTTGAGCATGCTAATGCCCGTGCTTTTCTGTGGCAAATGTATGCACAGCCTTTCAGAGCACTTATGCTCAGGAATGGTCAAATTTCTACTCTTTAAAAAAATGTGGTTTTGGGGGGCCGGAGGGTTAGCTCAGTGGTTCCGGCGCCTGCCTCGCAAGCACAAGGTCCTGAGTTCGATTCCCGGTAACCACATACAATGCTGGGTGTGGAGACTCATGCCCACCAACAATCAATACCGCATACCACAGTGCTGGGTGTGGTGGCTCATGCCTGTAATCCCAGCACTCATGAGGCAGAGACAGGAGGATTGCTGAGTTCGAGGCTTGCCTGGGCCTCATGGTGAGCTCAGAGCCAGCCTGAACTACAAAGTTACACCCTGTCTCAAAGAACTAAAAAAAAAAAAAAAAAAAACCAAAACTGTAATTTCTTCAATTTGGATACAAGAGCAAAAATATTACTCATTAGTCTCTGAAAAAGATATTAACATATTCCTCCCTTTTCAAACACTTATCTAATTTGAAGGCCAGATTTTCTTCATATACTTTAGTGAAAGCAAAAGATCAACAGAGTAAAGACAGATTAATACAAGTGTAAAATTCCATTCTTACTGGTTACTATTTTGAAAATTATAGTTATTTTGAATTAAAATGTGATGTGTTTTTTTGTTTTTGTTTTGTTCGTTTGTTTTGAGACAGGGTCTCACTTTGCAGTTCAGGCTGGCCCTGAGCTCACTATGTAGCCCAGGCAAGTCTCAAACTCACAACAATCGTCCCGCCTCTGCCTCCTGAGTGCTGGGATTCCAGGCGTGAGCCACCATGCCTAGCACTGTGGTATGTGGTACTCATTGCTCGTGGGCGTGAATCACCACACCTGGTATTGTTGTTTGTAGTTACCAGGGATCGAACCAGGGACCTTGAGCTTGTCAGGCAGGCACCGGAACCAGTGAGTTAAGTCTCCAGCCCTAAAATGGGGTATTTATAGAATGCAATGAGTTTATTGTTATTTTTAAATGTATTGAATACTTTTTCAATTTTGCAGTTTAAATTTCAAATACACTAAATATGAATAGAGATAGCCCATATAGACAAGAATTCTTTGGAATCTTTAAAAAATCTTTGAAGTCTTCTAACCAAAAAGTGCATTATAGCACTAACTTTACCACTTTAATTTTTCTCAATTCAAACCACTCCATTGTAGTTGACTTTCACTTTTAACAAAAGGATAAGGGAGGCAGAAATTCCTGGGATTTACAGTGCCCAGGTTAATCATTAAAGGAGGCTGGGGGACCATACAAACACACACACACACACACACACACACAGTAGGTAATGCTCTACTATAGTTGAGACCTTTGGGATGGTAAGGGGTTTGCCTTTTTTGTTTGTTTTTTATTGTTTTACTTAATCTTATGTTGCAGAGAAACACTAGTGTAAACTTTTCTGCTACTTCAGACAAGGGTGAATTTGGAATGTGAGCATCTATCACTACAAAGGCACGCCATGAATACCATCCCAGAAAATCTGGCCCTTGTGGGAGGGTAAGGTAGTACATGAAACCGATGTAAAACCTGCATAAAGCCCCTAGCTTCACTTGTTTTTAGTTCACTGGTGTGATAGATAATTGTGATTTGTTGTGAGCATTGTGATACATCAGTGTGACTTGAATAGGAACCCTTAGCTGATTAGTAAAGTTCTAGGAATATCTGTGGAGGATTGACATGTAAACCAGCAAACTGAGAGGGAAAGATGCACCTGGGTTTGGGTGGCACCAGCCAATAGGCTTGTAGCCTGGAAGGACTAAAAATAGAAGGAAGTGCACCTTTTTTGGAAAACCTTTGGTCTTTGCCATCGCCTTTGGTCATTAGTCTTCAGTTTCTTCACCTTGTTACACAGACTTCTACCTGCAACTCCACAGCAAAGTCCCTGCCTTTGAGCTTTGCTCCAGGATCTTCCGGCTCTGCTCTGTACAAAGGACCTTGGTGGATTCTCCTGTCTGTCCTCCCGCAGACTGACCTGGACTTGTCCAGAGCTGATCATGTAAGCCAACCTAGTAACTCCCCTTGTATAACGATACATACGTCTTCCATTGATTCTTTTCCTCTAGGGAACCCTGATACGTGTGGTTTTAGAGATCAGGTAGCTAAGCAGTAAGTATACTGCAGTTAGTTTTGTTATAGACAGTACAGTTGAGGAATGATAATGGTTGCTTAAGCTGTTTTTTTCAGGAACTTGGAGACTGCTTTTGTCTACCTCAAACCAGGTGAAGCCACTGATCCTTGATCCTTGACTTGGACCTGCCTGCACTGGTGCCCACAGGAACTGTTCGCGCCCAAGGGCCAAAATGCTACCTTCCAGAATACTCTAATGCCTCCATTTTCTGAGCATTTCCCCCTCTGAAACCAAGACTATGCATACACAAGCCATTGGTCTCTTCGCTTTCTCTAATCTCCAGTCACATTTCCCTGTGCCAGAAAAGACTCTGGCTCTACGGGTGTGTGAGCATCCTCAGCTTCTTCCCCTTCAAGGAGACACAGAGTTCATTTAGATGCAGACAGACCTCTCCACATCCCCAGGGACATAAAAAAGCCTGTTGCTAATTAATATGCAACTCAATCACCAGACCTGTGGGAGGAGCTGGCTGACAGCAACTGGAAAGGACTTCGTAGGTAGGAACTTAGAGAGGCCCTAACAAAGCCTTTGGCCTTGATCCTGAGATGGAAGCCATGGAAGAGTTTTGGGAAGAGAGACAAGACGCAAGTTAGATTTTAGATCACTCTGATGGTTATGCTGACAGGAGGCAGAAGGGGGCAAAGGCACGATAAGGAAGGAGACAGTGGTACCTCAGACGAGGGTGAGAGTGATGGTGAGGGGTGGGACACGAGAACAGTAGAGGCTTCGTCACTTAGGTTTGCTGATGGACCGCATGTGGAATTTGAATGGGCAACGTGTAGCTCAGAGGGAGAGCACTTGCCTAGCATGAGTGAGGCCTGGGTTGAATCCCTGGCACTGCAGAAAAACAAAAAACAAATTTTAAAAAACCACGGAAGTCATGGATATTCCTAAGTTTTTGTCCACCTGTCCACTCACTGAAATGAGGCTGATGTAATCACACTGAATTTGATTGGGTAGGACATACAAAGCCCAAGAAAAGTTCAAGCATATACATGGAAATTTTTAGATTTATAATAAGTTTTAGCACTGTCTCTTCAAATCGACTTATTCTGACCCTGCTTAGTAATGATGTTTAGGCTTCCATGAAACAGAGTTTCTATTCCAAAAAATAAGACAATAGAAAGACAAGTCAGAGTGTTGTTTAGATTGCTGCAGCTTTCTCCCTGGCAGAAATCTTTGAGGTCAGAAATCAGGGATCTGATCATGCAATTTAAATAGGTGTATTAGGGAGACAGTGACTTGGAAAGCAGAGGAAGAGTACCATGAGGAGAGAAGACCACATTTCCATGGTAAGGAACCAGGCTCCCAGATTGTAAAACTCCTAGCATCAATGACTACAAACTTCCGGACCAGAGAAATTCGTCTTTCACCATTAGATCTGCCTCTATCCTGGTGATCAGAGAAAGGAAGATTGTACTACACAAGTGATAGGCATTTGCAAGAGAACTGGTGCTTTGGGGGTATATGTGTTCTTTCTTTGTGCTTTTAAGTTTTATTTGCCTGTAATTTACAAAAAAATTAAATATACACTCTTGACACCATCATTCCAAACAAGGTACACAACACACCCATTATTGTAAACCTCCTTGTGAATCATTCATTTCTCAGGTAGTATGAAAAAATCCAAATATCCTGTAAATCTCAGGAGTTTTACATAGTCTGGACAGAGCTGGCCATTTCAAAAGAAAGAGTTTCACTCAGAGCTGTTAATACCAAAGAGCTCCAGAGACCGGCAGTCAGAGAGCACCTGGTAGGGTCAACCTATGGTGTCCTTCACAAGCCAGCATCAGATGATGAAGGGCAGCAGTGACAACAGCCAGCTGCTGGCTGTCCACTGCTAGCACCCAGAATTACCCGGTGACTTCTGGCTGCCCGCAGATTTGCTGATTCAGAACTTCCACCTAGATCAAGCCAAAGAACCCTAGGCTGACTGATACCTTGTGTGTAACCACTCTAGTTACCTTGCATAGGAGGACACCATGCACTCGCCCTTTGCTGTACTTACAAGGGTCAGTCAAGGCCAGTGGTTCTCAATTATCTCTCTCAGTTATATAGGACACACTAGCCCCTCCCTCCAAGTGTGAATGCTTTGAACTTTGAATTATAAATTTCACAGCCTTCCAGAATGAGACAGCCAGATGTAGATTTTGGAGACTCTAGGCAACTGTGTTGTGCAACTCTGATTAAGAACCACTGAATGCAAAATGATGAGCTCTGACATCTGACCGCTCAGGCATAATCCCATTTGGCTGGGGTCCCAATGAGTGGGTCAAAAGGCTGATCAGCCCAGGACTGCCATAATCGGGGATGTCCCCAAGCAAGGCCTGATTAGCTACGGGGTGAGACCCATTATTCAAAAGGACAAAGCAGCGGACTCCAGAGCCACGACACGTGGCCTGACTCACTCATTCCATCCCCCACAGAAGCTGATGTCTGCTGCTGGCAACTTCAGCTTGAAAGGTTGACAGGGTAACTTGTGAAGGTGCTGATGAGACGGGGAGGAATCTGAGACTAGCAGTGTGCGAGAGCAAATGGCTGCTTAGAAAGGTTTGTTGCCGTGAAATAATCTTTAAGTAAAATGGAGTTGCAGGTGTCCCTCCCACTCACCCCATCAGGGGGTCTAGACTGAACCTGGATTCATAGTACTAGGTCCTCCTGTGCCAGGAAGAGCCTCCAACCGGGATGGGTATCTCACTCCACCCCAACTCTTCAACAGGCACAGCTGAGAATACTTGTACTCGAATTACAAGTATTTAACAAACAGTACCAGAGGGCTGGGTTAACTACTTAGAGGGGAAGGCAAAGAGTTACCTAGATTATAGCACCATCCCATACACATCAACTTGAGGATTTTTTAAAAGTCAGATTTTCAAAAGGAGATAAATATTGGTGAATATCTGTATGTGGATGGAAAAGACCAAATTTAAACGGCAAAACTACAAAGGAATTATTGAGATTCCACAGTGAGTGTTTTGAGTTCAAGGTCATCAGAAGCCATTGTAAGCACAAAGAAAACAACACGCTAAGGAAATATTTGCAATAAATTTGACCACCAAAATTATCTTGAAATGTAAATCAAAAACCATCCACCTGATTACTCATTCTTTAATATTCAGTAAATGATTGTAGATCTGACCTGAGGCTACCCAGATGATCAGAGTTTGACCTAAAAGGTCATGAATTCCTTGCAGATTCCTACAACCCAGCTAGGAAATATGTATCTCTCCTCTTTTAGAAAAGACTTCATTTTCTTGGAAGCTACCCTAAGACTGGGTCAGATTTGGGAGCAAAAAATTTTGTCACCCCAGTGCCTCATCTCCTGTACACCGCCCCTATTAAGGGTCAGATGTGGCTCAGAACTTGGGGAGCAGGCCCTCAAGCCTATCAAAATGTTGCCCACAGGGAGTTTCCAATCATAACCTGGGGCATCATCTCTACTTGGCGTCCCAGGCGGCTGAAGCCTGTTCTCTTCAGTGTTAGGGACAGAAAAGCATAAAAAAAAAAAGTTAATTTGAGGCTGAGACTACTTGGCGTGTGTCTCATTGAGGGCACTGATTAGACATACATGTTCTTATCCAGGCCTTAATTTTGCCACATCTAAGGACAAGACACTGGGACCCAAGAATGAAAACACCTGGCTCAAGTTTTGTCAACCAGTAAGGGACATGGAAGTTCAATTTTGTGTGTGTGTGTGTGTGTGTGTGTGTGTGTGTGTGTGTGACTGCTTAGAAAGGACTTGAGTTGAGTAGGAAGAGCAAAAAGTGAAAGTCAATCTAAAATAAAAGATACCTTCCTGTAACAAGACTTGCTGCTGTCTGAAAGGACTGAGGGTGGGCTAGAACAAAGGAAATACAAATTGATGTCTTTCTGCGTGGCAGACACCACAGTGTTAGACACACAGCATTATGCACGTCAAACCCCGGGACTATATAACACAAAGCATGAATCTTACTGTAAGCCAACAGGGTAGTACGTTCCCAGCAACAACAGCCTGGCATGCTCTGCCAGCCGTAACCCACGAGCCACACCAGGGCAGGATGTTAATGATGGGGAAACTTCCAGGGCCAGAGGATTATAGGAAATCCCTGGGCCTCCTGTTTTTTTCTCCACCAGCCCCAAAGCACTCTTAAAAAATGTCACTTAAATACTCCTTGCCCCCCTCCCCACCGAAAAGGATCAGAGGTGTACTCAGCATTCTATTTCAACCAGGAATTTTATTGTTCTGGCAATGGCAAAATATACAAATTTCTCAAAGGCATGCCCTGTGTGAAGGCCAGCACAGCTTCCACCCAGGTCATTAATCCAGACAAATATACAGAATACAGAGAAGTCACACATAAAAGGACCCCAACCCATTAACAATTAAACTCAATCTATACAGCTTTCTATTTTTAAGCTCCCTTATACATATTAAATAAATAAATAGCACATCTGCTATCAAATAATAAAAAAATAAATTTCAAGTATTACAAACGAAAATATCATTGGTGTGGTTCAAACAGTTTTTCTTCGCCCCCGAAAAAGGAAGAGCTTTGTCCATGGTGGAAGGAGAGAGGGAAATTCACTGTAAGACAAATAGGCAAAGTTTAAAAAAAAAAAATTGGTCCCAGTTT
The DNA here is from genome assembly GCA_004025085.1 of Thryonomys swinderianus. Lineage (NCBI taxonomy): Eukaryota > Metazoa > Chordata > Mammalia > Rodentia > Thryonomyidae > Thryonomys > Thryonomys swinderianus. The sequence goes on from PVIC010008478.1 coordinate 38,212, forward strand.
CGTTTGATTTTATTTTGAAGGGGGGAGGAAACCAGAAGCAAAAGTTCTCCGACTCGGCCCAGCCCCTCCCCCGCCCCACCCCTTCTCAAAGGCAGGTCACTCACTGGCTTTCACAGGAAGCGCGATGTTGCCTCGTCCCAGGTTTCCCTCCCCTCGCCCTTATTTATGAGCTCTCTCCCCACCTATCCTTCGCAAACTGACGTCTCGTGCTAGCCAAAGCCTTCTTCATGTCTGTACTGACCCCGGTGCGCAGAGGTAAGAAGGGACCACACCCTCCTCCAGCCATTTTCTGCATCAGACTTGAGAGTCTATATTAATACGGAGAGGATGAGGCCAGAAAGTGACAAGTGAGAAATAGTCTCAGGAGCAAAGCTGCAGGCTCCTCGGGTCTAAAAATATTAGCAACCTGCACACAGCCCGCCGAGATCCAAGACAGTGGCAAAAAGGGAAAACAGCCCCAGTCGGAAGCGGCCCAAGAACGTCCACAGAGCGCCCCTCCTCTCCTCTCCGGTACCTGCCGGTTCAAAGGGGATGGAGTGGGCAGGGAGCGCAACGGTTCAGAACGAAGAACACAAACTGCATGAAACGGTATCTGATGCATGTTCCCGTTTCCTACTTAATCCCAACTACAGTAACGTGTGTTCTTTGATAGGTCTCTCGAGCAAACAAAAATGGTGCTTCGCTCCCGTTCATCCCCCACTCTCATTCCAGGTCCTGCCCCGTGAACTGCAGAGAGTACACTCGCAGGGCTCACAAGAAGGCAGGAAGAAAGAAAAAAAAGAACAAATAACCTTTGGTTCCAGCTTTGAGACATCCTTAAAAGGGTTATTTGTATGAACTATACTGCTGAGTTTCCAAATGGTTTCCTCTGGACACAGACACCTGCCCTGGTATCTGAAGGGATAAGAGAAAAGATGGACAGGCAGAAACTACAGGAGTTCAGAATCACCATGTCCCAAAGCCCAGCTTTTCAGTTTCTGTAAAAATGTCATGAATGCCATAAAGACAAAACAAGGATGACAGTCCATCACACTGAACCCCCCAGGTTCCCAGCACAATGCCAAGGTATATAGCACTCAAAAAAAACATGCAGATGGCATCTGTAAATAAGCTTCAGGTAGACCATCATCCCCACCTGGGAAACATGGCGGTAGGTCATGAATCCCAGAGGAAAGAGGCCACGTGTTTCCTGTGTCATCTCACACTTGATCTTGCAAAGTGTCGGATCCTCCAAGCTTCCCCATCTCGTAGGTAGGTCCAACCCCTCACACTCAGAGCCTCCAAGCCCCCAGGGCCTAATGCCCCGACATCTACCATAAGTTCCTGAAGAAACGTGCAACTTTTAGATCACACTTCTGCCACAAAAAGTGCAAAAGCGAGCAGCTCCAAGAGAGGAACTCATTCAGGGTACCTCCAAGTCCAGGTAAGAGAGCAGAGGACGCTGAGCTCCCCGAGAGGCAGGGCCCAGCCACCCTCTCTCAGCAAGACACATCCTTCTACCTACGCAGCCAGGCCATCCTCGGATTTGGGGCTGGGAAGGTCTGGGCACATGCAGGAGAGCCAGGGCACGTCACTGCTCAGCTGCCAGAAGTCTCAGCTCACGGACTTCTCCGAAGAGGTCCCAACTCAGCCAGTGCCCAAGTCCCTGCAGGCAGCATCTCCTTGGGCTGAGGCACGACAGAGCAGCGTGGAAGTTTTCAGCAGGCCTTGGCCTTCAGCACGTAGAATCTAATTCTCCTCTAGTTTCAAGATCCTCTGCCAGTCTTGTCTCCCCAGCTAGGATCGTGCCAGGGCAGGATCACAGAAACGAAACAAAATGGCACAACAGGGCCGGTACCCCCCTAGGGGCCCCCTCGATTCCCCCACTGTCCCTTATCTTTCCCAACTCTTGTTGAGGGTCTGGGAAACCAACCAGTCCTGGAAGGCCCAGAGAGTGGAAAGTGGAGAGGCTGGCAGTCGCTGCCACAGGATTTAGAGATCCATGTGGCTCTCTGATGTCTCGGCCACCCTCATGCCACCAGGGCATAGCTGCTCTTCAACCAGCAGATGCCCCTTCTCCTCCACTCCCTCTGGAGCAGGTGAAGTCCTTGGGATCACTTTGGCCTTGGACAGATAGGAGAGCACAAGCTAAATTGCAGAAATGGAAGCGGAATGGAACGAGATATGTCTGCTTCATTCAGTGTTTCTTGGAGGAGTCGGCAGCGTTCCGGGAGCTTTTCATGTTCTGTTTTCCAGAGAAAGAGGGAAAAAGGAGGGAATTAGCATGTGCTGCTGACATGCTCCCAAGAAGAAGGCTCCAAACCATGCCACTGAGACTCCTTCCCCTCCCCCTGCCCAAACAAAGAGCAAACCCCAGAAAATGTCATCACAAACAGGCAGAAGAGCTCAGGTAGGTCCCAGAACACAAGAAGGGCTCAGACATGGGCTAGAAGCCTGCTTAGCACCAGGCCATTTTCCTGACGAAAAGAGGTAGGAAAGGAAGGTGGGACAGGCATGTGGCTAGGAATCCTGTAGTTCCGGTAGGCTAGATGGTGCTTCCGGGGAGAACAGGGGGCCCTAAGGAGCCCTTGAGGTGCCAGCAGGAGACTCGTGCTCACACCCCTTCAGAACCCTGGGGCTGCTCTCTGCACTACACAGGGGCCTCCACAACAACACAGGCTCCTCCTCCCAACTCAGCTAACAACAGAGCCTCATGCTCGGCTCCTGGTACCAGACTCTGGGCGCACAGCTTGACAGGAGAGCTTGGGTGATGAGTGGAACGGCTGGATATGGCAGGGAGGCCCAGGTGAGAAGCCAGGCACAGGAGACTGTGTCCTAAACCTCTGTACCAGTCTTGACCTAGCAGGAAGCTTCACCGCTGAGATTCTGACTTGAATCAATGCCTCTTTAAACAAGTTCTTAAAGCATCTGGGGACAGATTTTGCTGCCAGTGCACAGAAGTCTCTCCCTAGACTCCCTTATCTACCCTAGAAAAAAAGTACAATTTTCTACAAAGTGCCCTGTCCAGTGCTCGCTTCGGCAGCACATATACTAAAAGTGCCCTGTCCAACCCTAAGTATCCCCACCAAGGCTGTTCTTCAAGGGGCAAGAGGGGAGGGTGAGTCCCAGGCAGACAGGCCCGTGGGGACTGGCCCTGCCAGCTCTCAGCCTACACAACCGAGTCCCGAGCTACAGACTCACAGGGCCCAATGGCACAGGGGCCACCGCTCTCAGCTGGTTGGGACGCAGGACCCCAGGCAGCCAGTGCCTGGGGTGGGGGATGCCTCACAGCTAGAGAGAGCCCCCACCAAGCTCTACAGACAGGGGGAGGCTGGGGCTGCCACTTCCGTCTACCAGCTGGTTCCATAACTGGGACACCACAGGCCCGTGGCTTCCAGCACCCACATGATGGCGATGCAACAATAACACCAACAGCCACGTCATTCACTCAGGGGGCCCCAGGCTGGGGACACTCCGAGGGAGAAAAGACAGACGGGGAAGAATCTCACGACAATGGCACTGCTTGTACAACCATCCGGCAGGGACACATGAGCAACAGTCCACAATGGCCAGTCTGCACACAGACCGAGAGGCCCTGCATCTGAGATGCCATGACTTGGAGAGACGTGGGAGGGGAGAGGGACATGCAGCCAGTCATTTACCTTTCCAAGGTTAGTAAGGAGAAAACTTTGAGAAAATGTGACAGACAGTTCGTCTTTCAAGCATAGTGAGGAAGAGAAAAAACAGGTTGGAAAAGAAAGAAAAACCTTTTAGTAGTGTTTTTCTGGTGTGCATATGAAATTTTAAATGAAGGATGTACTGTGATGTCAGGTGGTCGCTCCACACGGAGCAGCTAGCACAGTCCCCAGGAGACATGACAGCACACAGGCCGTGACCCCAGTTTCACCAGGAAACCAAAGCCACCAGCAACACACCTCAGGGGCTCCCTCCTCCGGCCCTGAGCTCCAGCTGCTCATGGGAAGAAATCCCAGCGGCCCAGAGCAGAGGGATCGGAAACGCCCTGCAGCCTCTGTCCCGGGAGATGACGGAGTGCTCCCTGAGACTAGCGGACCGTGAGGACGTCTTACTGGGAAGTCAGTGGAAAGGCCCACTCTTAGCCATGGAAGCAGCTGCTACTGAGAGGCTAGGGGAGCTCAAGAGAGCATCCACCTGGCAGTACCCCTTGGGCTGCAAAGACCAAGCACCCAGGGAGAAGGAGAGATACTCTCCCAGCTGCGCACGGGAGCTGGCAGGGAGGAAGACAGCGCTCCCAGAGGCAGGAGGCCCCGTGTAAGTTCTGGTTCTGTCCCTACTGGCTGGCTGGCCATGGCCTAACCTATTACACTGGGAGGACCTGCCCCACCCACACCCTGGGCTCAAGTAAGGATCAGGGTCAATGGGCACGGGCCATCTTGAAGGACACCTGACTCACAGGCATGATGCCAAACTACTCCGTTTTCCAAAAATAACCCTCATTTTTTGGTCCATCTCACTGATTTCAACCCTTCCCAGTTTCTGCATAAACTCCTCAAGGTAACTTAATGAGCACAAAGGGAGTTGTGGGATCTTATGGTGCTTTGGCTCCTCCTGCAGCTGGGGACCAATGAGAGGCAGAGATACCGCATTATCTATGCAGTGGCTGACAGCTGATGCTGAACCAGACACTCTGCAGAGCTCTAGCCTGAGGAGAGTGAACCTGCTGGGTCTCATGGCAAAGCTGTACTCACTCCTGCACGTGACTTACGGCTGAGCATGTTCTGATACGAGATAAGCAGATCTCCAAAGAGGTTTCCACACAGACCTCGCGGGAGTAAGGTGCGGTCCCACCAGGCTACACTCTACCAGGGTACTTTCCCTTTCAGAATGAAGGATGCTTCTCTGGGAAGGGAGGGTGTATAAAAGGCAATGGTGGCCCAAGGGTTTAGCTCAGTGGCTCCAGCGTCTGTCTGGCAAGCACAAGATCCTAAGTTTGATCCCCCGTACCACATACCACAATGCCAGGCGTAATGACTCATGAGTGTAATCCCAGCACTTGGGAGGCAGAGGCAGGAGGATTGCTGAGAGTTCGAGGCTTGCCTGGGCTACATGGTGAGCTCAAGGCCAGCCTGAATTAGAGAGAGAGATAGACCCTGTCTCAAAGAAAACTAAAAAAAAAAGGCAATGGCAGCAAGCCAAGGCCCAGTTGCCACCAAAATCTGACCCTAAGCGGGACCCCAAGAGAAGCATCTAACATGCTGAACAGCAGCTGGACCACACCGCCACTCTCAGAAATTTTCTTCTTCCTCCTCCCATGCTCTGCTTCTCCTTCCCGGTGAAAGTCCTCAGACTTCATAACAACTGTCTTTATCCTCTGTATATTTTAAAGGGCAGAGACCCAAACAGACAAGCAAAACAGAAAGAGTGCAAGCAGTAGAATTATTCAGAAATACTTACAGACAGGCTTTCCCTAGCAAAGGCTGCAGGGAGAAAAAGTGGAGAGAAAGAGCGGAGTCAGTCAGGAGGCTGGGTATCAGCTGGCGAGACTAGCCCTGACAACCTCCCTCTCCTGGCCCAGCCAGTGGCTCCCAGCTTGTCCTGATGACTCAGTGGTCCTGAAGGACTGTCCTGTGAGTCTGAGAAGCCCTCAAGGCAGAGAGGCCTGGACCCCGCCACACCATGGCGTCCTACATAACCAGGGTCAGGGCGCCCGTGCCCGGCCAGCCAAATCCCCTCAAGCAACCATAACAATAATCTCTAAGCTTCAAAATAAGACGACATAATGCACAAGGATCTGAGCTTTGCTTGGTTTTCATTTAAAAGCCCTGTGGAGAACAAAAACAAATGTGTCTCAGAAGTCTCCTAGTCCCATGCCCTCGTTTACAAAGCTAAGGAGACTAGGGGTCAGGGAGGTGACGTGACCATAATTAAGATCCTGCATATGTGCTAATGGCTGAGCAAGCAACAAAGTCAGGCCTCTGGGTTGACCACTGTCAACTGTCATCTCACTGTTTAGTCCTACATGCCAGGTATGGCGTGACTCACCTCGCCTCGCCTGATCTACCACTTACGGAAGATAGTATCCGTCCTTCCATGAATGACAAAACTGGAGCCTAGGGAGAGGCCACAGCACTCTCCTCCATCGTATTCCAGACTCCAAAAGGTGAAAGAGGCTCCAGGGAGGCATGAAGAGCTGGTAGGCTGCAAATGAAGCCCCCAGAGATGGCTGGGCAAAGAGCGAATGAACAGAATCAATTGGAGCTTCAGCCTATACTGATTTGTAAGAGGCCAGGCATGGACAGGTCTTGGACTGGCGGCTCAGTTGGAACCCAGAGTTTTCTACACTTTCCATGTTTACAAATGATCTTTCAGGAAATGGTCTGCTTTTCTGAAAATAAATCTTAATATCTAGCTGCCAACATCTTTCGCTTCAAGTCTTCCAACCTAGTGAAATCTTGTTGGGTTAACTTTTATTTTGGGTTTCACTACCCAGTGAAGTAATTATGTTCTGTGAAGAGGCTCCTTCCCAGTTATCTGGGTGGATAGCCGGGCTATCTGGTTCTAAGGGAACCTTGCTGGCTCCAGGACCTGTGCTTTCCTTTCCTGGAAGTGACCACGAGAGACCAACTACACACACTCAGTGACAGGGTGGGACAGAAAAGATGACCAAGGCTGGGTATAGTTGCACATGTCTATAATCCTAAAACTTGTGAGGCTGAGGCAGAATTGCCATGAGTTTGAGGCTGGCCTGGGCTGCATAGTGAGTTCAAGGCCAGCCTGAACTACACAGTGAGATCCTGTATCGAAATTTAAAAAAAGAAAAAAAAGAAAGAAAAAGAAAAAGAAAAAAATATGCCCAAGGTCCAGAACTGGGCAGAGACTCCTCAACTGGGGAATCACTGTAGACTCTTTTGTTTTAGAACTAACTATTCACTAGTGTAAACCGGACTTAAACATTTCATTCTCTGCAGCTCTGCCCAGGAAACATCAGAAAGAACACACGCTCAGTCTCAGCAAGGGTCTTCACATATACTTCTTGTGCTCTAATACCTGTGCGTGTACTCACATACACCACACACACACACACACACACACACACACACAGAGTCCCGGGTCTGAGGTCAATGCTCCCCAGCACTCTTCCCCCACAGCAAGAAGGAAAGAGGAGTCACTGACTTGTCCGGGCAGCTGCGTGGGCACTTCCGGGGGCAGGCAGCTGGGCAGGGCAGCAGAAGTGGAAGCCACATGCTCCTCAAAGCTGTTGATGCGAGGCTTTTTGGTGGGCTCGGGGCTGGCTAGTGGGGTGACACTATTGCGTCTCATGAGAGGGTTAGGTCCCTTCTTTGCATCCTAAGCAAGACAAAGACAAAAGAGAGAGGGATACAGTTATAAGGAGGGGAAAGAGAAGTAGATCAGGCACAAAAAAGTCTCCCTGTCCCTGTTTTTTAGGGTTATAAACCAATGTTCCATGGTGAGTGACTGAGGGGACCCTAGACTGCTGTCTGTGCCATGATTGGTGCCAGTTGGTAACAGGGCTGACTCCCTCCCATCTTCCTGCCATGCATCAAACCAAAAGACACCCACATAGATAATGTAACATGTGCAAAGCAGGGAGGGAAGTATTTAGAACCAGAGCAGAGGAAGAAGTTGGACAAAAGAACCTTGCTTCCAGCCCCTAGAAGGCCTAGGGGGGATTTCAGAGGGCAGAGTTGAGTCTGAGGTTCACAACGGGAGCAGAAGACGTTAGCACTAACTCCCTGTTAGACCTCTTCTAGGATCTGCGGCACACAGACACACCCAGGAGACAGTCCCTGCTCACATACAATTCTCTACTTGTACACAGGACACAAAGGCTTCAGACCAGCCAGGACACCGCAGACGCAGAAACAGGGCAGAGGCCTGAGCCTACCAGCCGGGTCAGGTGTGTGAGACCCTGGTGTCCCCCGCACAGCACAGCCCAGCAGCCTCTGCACTAATGGGTATCTCTGTTATAGTCCTGTCCCGCTGCAAGGAAGCAGCCTGAGACCCTGGAGCCCAGCGAATGGCCAGCACCCTGGGGAGTAGCAGGCAGGCCCAGACCAGACCATCATCACATGGCTAAATAGACCATCATCACATGGCTAAATAAGCACGCTCCCAAGTTGTTCAAGGGGGCGGGGGGGGGGGGGGTCACAGGTGCAGGGTAAAGAGGCCAAGGGACACCATCGGCTTTCATTTCGGTCCACAGGGAAGCAGAGCAGTAAAGTAGCTGACATCTCATGCGCTGTGAATGCCAAAATCTGTTGGCCAAGCTCTTGGGGCCTAGGGAAGTCACCTGCTTGTGGGACTCCAAGGGCAGCAAGTCATGCTCTGTGTAAGAGGAACGTCTTGACTATATTGGCAAAAACCATAGAGTATATTTTGATAGCCTATATAAAGCAAATTCAAACTCACTTTCACAGTGTACCCCAGGATAGAAATCCAATCTACTCAGTAAAATTCTATATACCCAGCCCTCAATCGCAGACACCCCCCCACAAAGCAAAAGACAGCGAGAAGCAGGCAGTGGGCCCGCTGGCTGGGCCTTGGTCTCTCAGCCTCCTTGCCCACTGCCTCTCCTAATGCTGTTGGATTCTTGCTTATTCTGAACTGAGCACCTGCAGACAATCACCCTAACCAGCTGCTCATGTTTGGACCAGGGTTCTGGGACTTCAGAGAACAGGCTTAGCTGCCGGGAAAGGGAACAGTCACTATGTTCGGGTTCGTGCTGAAAGAGAATGTCTCTCTCCTTTAGTGCACACTTCTCCACTCAAGTGGAAACAGGACAGGGAGGGACACGGAAGGCAAGGAAAAAAAGGAGGAACAGACACTGAGAAGCTACAAGAACAACAGGGCAGGTACTGAGATGCTAACTGCAACAACCAGACAGGCCAAGTGCCAACAAGCTACTCCAGAGAGAGCCCAGCTGACAGTACTGGTCACAGGCCTTCCTAAGGCCCCTCGGCATCCTGGAGTGATGGAGGCTGACGCGGCGGCGACGAGGGCCAACACTCACCTCTGACCTTTCCCGGTGTGTGCTCACGGACTCCACATTCAGGTAGATGGACTCCACCCGGCAACCTGTGGGGCAGAGGGCAAGGGAGAGGACAGCCTGGGTCAACAAGATGCCCCATGGTCTCCAGCAAGCATGGCCCCAGGCAGGGCTTGGCCAGGGCTGCTACTCACCATAGGCAACAGGAGTCAGCTTCAGGACGGTGTGAAGGGGGCATTTCAGATAGGGCATTTCTTCTGAAAAGAGACAGGTGGTCCCTCAATTACACATGAGACTCCAGAGGAAGACGGAAGTGTGAAGGGGCATCTCTGGGCCTACCATGAGAGCTGTGCCCGCACAAAGGGCATCTTCTCCCAGTAACTAGAACATCCTGCCCAGGGCAGAAGGCCTAAAAATAAACCTTGCCAAGAAGAACACAATCCCAATGAGCCAAAACACCCATTTACACATGAGTAGTTGGATTTTTTCTTTTTCTGGTTATTTGAGACAGAATCTGGCTATGTATTCCAGGCTGGCCACAGCTCACAGTGATTATCCATCCTGACTCAGCCTCCAGAGTGCTAAGATCACAGGTATGCATCATATACCTAGCTAAAATAAGCTTCTTTAAAAAGTGGAGGAGGGCCAGAGATTTAGCTCAGTGGTTCCGGCGCCTGTCTGGCAAGCACAAGGTCCTGTATCGATCCCGGTAACCACATACAATGCTGGGCATGGTGACTCATGCCCACCAGCAATCAATACCACATACTACAGTGCAGGGTGTGGTGGTTCACCCCTGTAATCCCAGCACTCGGGAAGCAGAGACAGGAGGATTGCTGAGTTCAAGGCTTGCCTAGGCTACATAGTGAGCTCAGAGCCAGCCTGAACTACAAAGCAAGAC
>PVIC010008479.1:0-11520 GCA_004025085.1 Thryonomys swinderianus
AGGGAGAAAAGGAGGGGGATGGAGAGAGCTGGGGCTGGAGAGAATAAAGGGAAACGGATGAGAAAAGGAATTAAGATGTATCATGTACACATCCCAACTCCACACAAAAAATGTACACATTATGTACTACATAGTGTGAACTAACAAAGAAAATGACCTGAAAAAACTATTTTTGAAGCTAGATTGTTAAGTAAAAAGCAATAATAAAGATTTTATGATTTAATTCTTACCTCTCTAAATCACCTGCTTCCTCACTTTAAATTCACTTCTCCCCGCATCTCTTATTTAAGCTCATGGTTGTCTGAGCCTCTACATGGTCTTTCAAAGCCTTCAAACTTCCATCCTATTTTATACTAACTCACTCCTGATCTCAACAGGGAGATCTACTGTATGTTAACTATGCACGGACTGAAGACTTCTTTAAACTGGAGCGGGACATGAAGATTAATTGCTCTGGGAAGATTGTGATTGCCAGATATGGGAAAATTTTCAGGGGAAATAAGGTAAGGGTCAACTTTTCTTCTCATCCAGTATAAACACTTATTTCTGGAGACCATATTCCCCTCATATTTTGTAGACACCCACATTTCATAAACAGCACAGTGAGCTGCTTAGAGGCGGTGCTTTTAAATTGGGCTCTCAGAATTTAGCCAGTGTAGGGCAGGTTAAATACAGCAGACATTTTTTTCCGTATCTGCAGTTTTTCTTATGGCTATAAAGAAACACGTAATGGGTTTCTTGTTAACTCTCATTGTCTTTGTTTTTTCAATGTTATCTCAAAAAATACTTGCCAGATTAAATTTGACTATGTGTTATTATAAATAATGAAAAACCAAATTTCACATAGTTTTTATTAAAGTTACTGTCACCTGATTTGTTATTTTTTTCCTCTTGTGAGAAATGAAATTTCAGAAATGCTCCCTTTTATCCAAAGAACAGACTGGAATCTGGCCTTAGAGTCGGCCTGCTTCTTGTGCTTCTAAACTAATGGAAGGAAACAGCAAGCACTTGGTGCCAGAGGAAATTTCCAAATCTTCTGCTCTGAGGGTTGGTCCATTTTTAGAATGTGAATTACAAAAATGAAAAAGGCAGTTCTCTGTGATATATCCCTTGTTGCAAGCAGAACAATAAAGGGTTGAGGATAAATCTCAGCCACTTGTTCAAGTGTATGTTGAGAAATTCATATTGCCAAATGCAGACTACCAGTTTATGAGACAGGCCCCGTGTTTTCTAGGTTAAAAATGCCCAGTTGGCGGGGGCCCAAGCAGTGATACTATACTCAGACCCTGCTGATTACTGTGCCCCTGGGGTGGCGTCCTATCCGGATGGTTGGAATCTTCCTGGAGGTGGCGTCCAGCGTGGAAATATCTTAAATCTTAATGGTGCAGGGGACCCTCTCACACCAGGTTACCCAGCGAATGGTGAGTGGTCAGGCCTCTACCTGTGCCAGAAGTGTGACAGCATTTGCCAGTGATTGCAATAGATTTCCTTTGACACAATGAACTAAGCCTATCTTTTTTAAAAAATTATGTTTTGGAATATAAAAGTTACAGATTTTCTAAAGTATTGTTTCATAACCATCCCTCATTTGGAACTGTTGGGCCTGGTGGGTTTCAAAATTCAGATGTTTTTCTAGATAAATTAATATGATACATGTAATTTCTAGACAAGTTAACATGGTAGATATTACATATATGTAATATGGCACATATATGGTACATAAGATACACTATGAATATAATTCATAGTACATATGGGGCTGGGACAAAATATAGGAAACAAGTATATAAAAATGTTGGCAGTACCATCCATGAATATTGGCAGTCAGTGGGGTAAGAAGTATAAATAGACTCATGTCTGCTCAAGTCAGTTTGCTGTCATGTGCAGGTTTTATTGCAGTCAAATGCTCTACCACTGAGCTATTCCCCCTTGGGAAGGTCTTATTGGCAAATAAATTCAACCTAAATTAATAGTTTTCTCAGTTTTGGGTTTTTGTTTTGCTTGTGGTTCAACTGCTTTTCTAGTCCATAAGTAATAGGAAACAGAAAATCTTCTATAAATTCATTAAACGGTACATTTAGAGAATGCAGCCTCCCAAAAGGCGTACTGCTTTTGATGCTATATAAAGGTAACAGTGGTAACAGAGTGTCTCCTGATGCTAGCGTCCCACCTGTAATTAACCCTGTAAGCCCCAGGTGGATTGAGGGTGTCTTATTATCGCTATTTGACAGGAGAGAAGTGAGACTAGAGTTTGTAAGCAGATGCCAGAGTTGACCTCACTTCCATTCAGAGAGCAAGGACTAAAGCAGGGACTCGGGCTTCAGGTGCATATACTTGTCTGGCGTTGAAATGACATCTCATAAAACACTAATAAAAGGAACTGAATTATTTTGGATGTGCTCAACTATCTGATGATATTTACAAATATCTAGTCATTTATTTCAAGACAACTTTTGTATAACTTAGATGAAAGTTTGTCTAAATATCTGCGCCACTTACAGATTTATTCTTCACCACTTTTTTCTATCAAGCTATAGATTTCCCTAAAGTTTGTGGGTATTTTTGGCTTTATAAATCCTCCTGAGAACATGGTCGTACATTGTTTCATTTTTCATACAACACATATTATAGGATACCCTATAATCAAACAATCTGAATCTCTCTGAACTTTGCTTACTCTATTATTTTATTCCTTTTTTTTTTTAAGAGAAACTTGTAAGTGATTGGGTATTAAGGGCCAAACTTGTGAAATTACAGTGAGATGGCTAAAATATTTCTGTTGATGATCTTTATATTTAAATTCTGGAACTTTAAAGGTAAATCGTATTATTGTATGGGAATGACATTTATTGTGACCATTAAATTTTTCTCTTCTATTCTAGTTTTGATTACTAAATAGTTCTACCATATACAAAAGTTGAGATAGTTAGCAACAGTTTGTCTACTTTGCCTCACTTGTTCATTTCCTCTTTGGTGTGGAATTAGAGTGGTGATGGCAAACCTTTGAGAACTTTCAGTGATAACAGATGCACCACTGTGGCACATGTGCCAAAGGTTCGCCACCTCTGCCCTAGAGAACCAGAAAACATGTTTCACCCACTATTTCACTGTGTCATTTTACCCATAAAAATGAACTTGTGCAATTGCTTAAAGTTGTTTATTAATTTAAGAACTTAGAAGAAAAGAAGAAAAATACCACTATAGTTTTAAATCTGAAAGTATATGACAATATACTTCTTTTGCAGTGAAGTTTACATGCAGTAAACTCCCTAGTTCTAGAGTTCAGCTTAATACATTTTGTAAATTGCTTAAATTTGGAAAATTACACTCCGTTTTGGAAATCCATGTTGCCCAATATAAAATGGTATTTCCATCACCCTAGGAAGTTTTCTTCTTTTCTGGTCAATTTTCAAAACATCCCTTAAAAGCAACCACTTGTTTATATCTGGTACCATATATTTGCTTGGCTCTGAACTTCAGATAAATAGAATGGAACAGTAAAGGTTTGGGGGGATTACCATGCTACACCCGGTGAGGATCTTCCATGCAAGCATGTTAGTAGTTTACCCCTTTGCATTGTTGAGTAGCACTGTGCTGTGGCACCATACCCACATCAATTACTTGTCCTATTGTCAGAAATTCATTGGGCAATATAAATGTGGCTCTTTTAAACAGTTGTGTAAGATCCTTTTACATGTTATATGTTCTCATCTGTACATAGTGCACATTTCAGTTTAATGTTTTTTTCAAACTCTGACAAGAAACATATGGGAATTTTAATTGCTACATATTCTTAATTACATTTGGAATTATGAGGATTTTTTTTTTTACCAATACAAGTAGAAGCAAAATTAAACTGTGTTTAATGTGATTTACAGGAATCAGTTTGAAAGAGATTGCATTTTAAATGGAACTGTGTTCATTTTATTTTCAGAATATGCTTATAGGCATGGAATTGCAGAGGCTGTTGGCCTTCCAAGCATCCCTGTTCATCCAATTGGTTACTATGATGCACAGAGACTGCTAGAGTGAGTTTGGGAGAAATAAACAGATGACAGTTTGACGAATTCTCATTAATGGCAGTTTCCATTTGTTGTGCTTTTATCTTCTTTTCCAGTGGGTACTGATATTCTTGGAGATGGGTGGGACATGTAGTTGTGTTGTTTTGTAGACTACTGATTACATGCTGTAATGTAATAGGTGGGTGTCTTGTGTATGGCAGCCATGAAAGTGAATCTCTCAGATCTCCAACTGCAGGGAGCATAATTGATCAATTTCTGCAGCTGCTCTGCTTTGGAACCCAGCATCCTCTTTGTGTCCCAGCTGTGCTTCCTGTGATTGAGTGTGGTGGGACTGAGTGTGGCCAAGACAGCCTTGTTCTGGGAGCTACAGGACTTCTCACATCAAGACTTTGGCTTGTGCAGCCCTCAACAACTTGGCAGAAATAGTGCACCCTGGCTCCTTCTTCCTTTCTTCCTTTGCTCCCCCTTTCTTCTTTATCTAACCTCCCTTTGACATTGATAACTTCTCAGCCCCCTCTAGCTCCCTACTACTTTTCTTTGCAGGCTTTTTCCTAATAAATCTCTTATTAATGAATTTCTATTGTTTTCTGTTTCTTGAAGCTCTTGGAGTAATACAGAGTGAAAACTACTCATGTTTTGTTTTTATTTCTATTTCTTCTCTGCTTTTAATACTAAAACCTCTACAGATTCATTACTGTTGAAACTAGCAGGGGAGCTCTTCTCTCTCTCTCTCTCACTCTCTCCCTCTTTCCTGCCCTATTTTTTTCTATATTCTTCCTTCACAGTTTTTTAGAGGAGTGAACAGACGACTCTGAAAGCATCTGTCTAGCTTGTCTTTTTTTCTTTTTCTTCTCTGAATTCAAAACAGTCTTAGTCCTTTTATTCTGGATCTATGAGAATGCATTTCATGACCTAGGCAATCCAAAGTCCTAGGAGGCTGATATATAGATAAGGAGGCTGATATTCAGAAAGTTAGAAATACGTGTTCACTTTAAGGACAGTGTAAGGAAGTATCCTGGCCTTTTTCATTTTGAGACTCTTATTTTTCCAAATGCATTAAGATCAAGATTAGGTGCAATTTTGAAGGAACCAGGGAGTATGAATTTTTCCAAACATATTAATAAACAGTCTAAGAATTTATGATATTTAAGTAAATATAGCACTGCTTATAATAATAGAAAGCTGCTTGTTAGTCTTATGTTGAGAATCTTTGCATTCATGGTCAAAAGGGATATGAGTCTATAGTTGTCTTGTGATTTGTTTGTCTGGAGTCAAGTTTTTGTTTGAGACAGGTTTTGTTTATCCTATTTCTTAAGGTGATTGATTTGAGATTATTGAATTGAGACTGACCTACTTTTTAAAATATACACGTTTACATCAACACACTTTCTTCTAACCAATCTTTTTAATTCATCTCAGAATATTTTTAATTACACTTGTGACTTTTCCTTTGGCCTACTGTTATAGGGAGGTCAGTTTGTTTTTGATGTATTTGTGAATTTTTCAGGTTTTCATCTATAATTTGTTGATCACTAAATTATATTATTGTGGTTAGATTAATATAAGAATGCATGTGTACTGAGTTAATAATTTTGACCTTTTTAATTTATTCATGCTTTTTTTACAGCCTAACATAAGATCCTTCTTGAAATATGTTCCATATACTTTTGAGAAGAATATGGAATTTTCTTGCATTTGAGCAATCTGTGTGTGCCGCTTGGCATTTCTGGTTTTGGAGCATCAGAGGGAACTTTCCATTGGATGGTTCTTTGAGCTGTGAGATTCCAAACTGCTTTATTTCTTCTCTTTGCCCTTCAGAGTCATTTGCATACAACCACCCCTGGGAATTTTACTTGTACTCGAATAAATAAAACACATTGCTGTGTCTTCCCAGAAGCACAGCTCCACTCCTTTTTAAGCTTTTCGGGGGGGGGGGGCAGTGACTAACCCATCGGTCATCACAGATCTCACTTGCTCTATATTTTTCTGTCTTCACACCTCCTTGTGTCCTACCCCGTCCTAGGGAAGCCTTCCAACTGCATCTCCCCAGGCCCGATTCTTACTTATGCTCCAAAACCCAAATGAAAAGAAACCTCCATTGTGTTGTCCCTAACCCCAAGATGAGTTAAGCATTGCTTTATACTTGTTCTCTACAATATTATATGTCATCTGCCTGTTCTGTTTTTTAATATAAACCAACATTACACTTGGTTTATATGTACCTCATATCCATTTTTCCACGCATGGATTTTATTTCATTAGTATATTCGATTATAGCATTAAACTTATTTTTATTCTAATTGCCAGTTTACCTGTCCTTGTGGGACCATTACAATCCCAGAATAGTATTTGATTGTTTTGTGACAATACAGGTGACCCATCACCCTCTTGTTTTTTTTTTTTTTGAGAGATGGTTTCGCTTTGTAGTTTGGGCTGGCTCTGAGACCCTCTTGTTTATAATACCTTTCTTTTTCTCCCTGATTCATTTACTTTGCATTCAATGTTCCATTTGAAAAATAAATGCATTTATAATGCTAAAATTTGAAGAGATTTACAGCAAAACCTTGTTTTATGTATTTTACCCTAAAAGAAAAAAAGATTATTAGCTGATAGCATCACAGAAATATTTCATGTGTAATCAAGTATATACATATTCTTCACTTGCATTCTATAACTTTTTAAATATTTAATGCTGTGATACTTTGACTATGGACTATGCTTTCTAACAGTAAAATCCCTCTTTAACAATACTTGAAGCTTTTATGCTAAAATGTACTATAAATAAATAAATAAATTTTAGCCAAATTCCCTAGTGAGTTAGGAAAAAAAGAGAGGACAGATTTATTCTCAAAGAGAACTCTGTTTTTTTGGGGTTTTTTATGCTTTTGAGACAGGGTCTCGCTTTGTAGTTCAGGCTGGCCCTGAGCTCACTATGGTGCCCAGGCAAGCCGCCGCAAACTCAGCAATCCTCTTGTCTCTGCCTCCCAAGTGCTGGGATTACAGGCGTGAGCCACCACGTCTGGCATTGTGGTATGTGGTGTTGATTGTTGGTGGGCGTGTCTCCACACCCAGCATTATATGTGGTTACCGGGGATCGAACTCAGGACCTTGCGCTTGCGAGGCAGGCACTGGAACCACTGAGCTAACCCTCCGGCCCTCAAAGAGAACTCTTAAAGATAGAATATCATGTCCAGCTCTTTTCCCATGAAAGGTAAACTTCCTGACTATTTAATTATCCTGCATCAAGACAAACTATTCAGCTGTCTCAAGCACCAGTGTACAGGGAGAGGAGGAACCAGGAGACTGTCATGTGCCCCTCTGCAGAGCATAGGGTATAGAGATTTGTGACCCGGGGAAAGCCACGGAAGATGCACTGAAGATTTCAACTCCACGTTTTGTATTAAACATCTCAGTGAAATTTCAAATAACATTTGTCCAGGCATCATTTGTGGAAGTGCATGTACGTTTTGGAATATTCATTCATAATGGCAACAAAAGGGCCCCACAGGCCCAAACAAGTCTGCCTGCCTTACAACTGGACTTTCATCAGCACTTAAATGTAGTTAAGGTAGAAATTACTCACTTTGAACCTTCAATAAGTTTGCTCAGTTTGTCTGGAACCGTATTTATTTGTCTGCTGGTCTTTAGTGAAGGCATGTTTGATGTTCATGACCAAACCCAGAATTAGTCAACCCACACCCTGAGCACAGTGAAGACAGACACGGTGAAGTGAGGTGACAAACACACTGTCACTTCACGGCAACCCTAACCATGTTATCTGTCTTAGTCACCTCAGAAACATCACTGGGCCAGCAGTACACAGTTGCTAATCACCGGAGTCCACATTTTTAAATTTAGGAACTAACATGAAGCTTTAAGGAGCTGTTAGTTGAATTAAAGTCCTTTCCTTTTCTCTTTTCTTCCTGGAACATAGGTGAGAAAGTACTTTGTAAAAGTTGGCCACATACAGATTTAGGAATATGGTTATCAGTGGGAGAAGTGACAAATTAGAAAATTCCAGACTTGTAGACATCGAGCTCTTTCTTCAGAGCGTACTCTGACCAGCACTTTTAATGTAACTTATTATTGAATACTAGTAATATGGAGTTCAAATTCTTGCCAGTGACTTGAATCTAAGTGACACCACTAACGAGGTGCATGGTTTTGGGCATGTTAGCTCACCCTCATGTTGCTTGTCTGTAAGGCGGGAGTAATAATAGACGCTATCTTGCAGGAGGTTTCCTAAGGATTAAATAGCATATCTAAAGCTCTCTGCACTGTCCATCAGTCATAGAAGTTGTTATAAGCTGATACTCCAGGAAGTAAGTGAGGTGATGTTTTAATTTGTTACATGTAAGTACTTCTTCAGTTAATAACAGTTTTTATTTCCCACAGACACATGGGTGGCTCAGCCCCACCAGACAGCAGCTGGAAAGGAAGTCTCAAAGTACCCTATAATGTGGGACCTGGCTTTACTGGGAACTTTTCTACACAGTTAAGCAACTCTTTTCATTTTAATTCTATGTGGAATATTTTCTAAAACAAATACAGCTATAGAGAATGACAGAAAATGTGCCTAGTACCAGCAGAAACAGAACCAGAAATTGAAGAGGGCAGTCATTTTAGGTCATTAAACAGCCAATGTAAGTTTTGCTTTTGTACCACTAGAAAGTTTTTTTAAACAATGATGGAAGATTTCAAAATCTGTGCTGTTACTCTCTTGGCCAACATGTGCAAGAATGTGTCTTTTATTTTTGCATCAGGAAAGTCAGGATGCATATCCATTCCAACAATAAAGTCACTAGAATTTACAATGTGATTGGGACCCTCAGAGGAGCAGTGGAACCAGGTAAGTGAATCGTATGAGCAGCAAAAGTTGATTGAACAACTCACATGTGCCATGCCCTGCTCTGAGCTCCACAGTGTAAGGGGAACAAAGAGAAACAAGTCTTTGCCCTAACAAATCGACCTAACACAGGTATTGTCATACATGTAGAACAAAAAAGAAAAGTGGATGTTCAGTTGAGTACAGGGATGACTGAGGTGACTAGCCACTATCCATTTCAGTTGAAAGCTCAAGGGAAGATGGGCAGGGAGAGTGTTTTGAAGTATTTTCTCTGAGTTTTCTGGATTACTTTACCATATATTTTGCATAATGAAATATCTTCCTGATTATTGTAAACACCTGTACACAAATAACACTCAGAAATTTAAGGTAAGCTTGAATCAAGGAATTCTTTAGTTTTATTTTAGACACTAAAGCCATTAATAATGCATAAGAAGATGATCTTCATGTGATTTCAGATGACAGGCTGATTAATGCCTTTTATGTGTAGTCTCAGTTTGTCTGTTTCAGGCCGGTAAGCCCTGGCTGGTTATACAGGTCTTCCCAAATCAGACACAATTGAGTCACCACAGATGTGGAATCATTGTGCTCAACACTGGGAGTATTGGGGTTTTTAAGAAGACTGAAACAAAGGGACAGAGGATTCAGAGTCTATGAATATACCAGCCTCGCATGGGGGCAAATCTGAGAGCTGGGCACACAGAGCAATTGTCTTTTCCTATGGGAAATAGGAAGAAGCTCATACAGGGAGAGTTTTGGATCTGAACCTGGAAAATCAAATCAGAGTAGCAAGTGACCCCATCCCCTCACCTGCAAACGTTGTGGTGAGAGGAGGTAGCAGAGAGGCACAAGGCAGTTTCAAACTTCCCCACAGTTACTCCCGCGCTTTGGCCTGAGATACGGTTTTCCTTCCTAACATGCATACTTCCTTCTGGAGGAGGAGATATGCCCCAGTCAGAAGCAAATGACAAGTTCACACAAGTTTCCGGGAACCTGGCTGTTTCCTCGAGATCTGAATGCTCTATGTTGAGATACTGTTGAATCCCTTTCAATGTATTCGATGATTAACCCAAGAAAACAAATAATCTTAAGATGTTGCTTTTTAGATAGATATGTCATCCTCGGGGGCCACCGAGACTCGTGGGTGTTTGGCGGCATTGACCCTCAGAGTGGAGCCGCTGTGGTTCATGAAATTGTGAGAAGTTTCGGAACACTGAAAAAGGAAGGTAAGGGAAACAGAGGAAAACACTAACTTCCTTTTGAGTCTCAGTTTAGTCTTCTGTAAATCAGGTCTAGCAATATTAGTATTGAGAATACCAATGCAGACGCTGATGTCAGTTAATGACAATGTTCACTTATTTTTTTCAATCAATTATAGAATATTTGTACTTTAATGTATGCACACTAAGTGACCAAGGAAGAAAGGAATTAGTTGTTCTGAGTAACAGAAAAGAGGAAAGCTGGGGGAGCCCAACCCTGCAGGTGGACACCCTGCCCAGAGCCCACGTTCCAGTTCCTCTGGCCCCGCCCCTCGGGCCTGTGGGCTGAGACCCGGAAACCCTGCCAGAAAAATATTAGTCTGGCTGCCTATAGGATTTTGTGCCATGTTTGGGGTCCACATTCACACATTTCATCCTCTTCACACCATTGATCAGTCATTCTGAATCTTGATATAAAAACCAAGATGGGAAAGAATAAATATGATTTGGAAAGAAAAAGAAATAGCATGTATATAAGGGGTGGGGGTTGTGGGTGGGTAGGGATATGGGTAAAATCGAGAATTAACTTCTGTCATATATTGGTACAAATTCCCCAATGTTGAGTATGATTGTGAGCTGTATATAAAATGTACCAATAAACCATTCAATTTTTAAAAATTAATAAATAAATTTAGTTCAAATGATTGCTGTTTAAAATGACCATTACACAGTGAAAGGAGAAAATCCATTCCCTTTACTGATTCTATAAACAAGGTCTTTGGGGTTGTAAAATAAAAACCATATATTTTGAGCAACCATAAAAATAGTGAAAGTATATTTAGTCTCTGTGGTAGTCACTTTCTTAGAAAAACAGTATGTTCATATGTGTGAACTATTTTGAAATCATAGCAACCAGAGAGAGGTCTAACTAGTTATTTCTTTTCTCATTCTATGGATAAGTTAAGCAAGATCCAGAGAAGTAATTTGCCCAGGGTTAGGTAAGTTCCCATACCATGTGGCAGAGTGAGAAAAACAGATTTCACACTCAAATTTGTAGCAGCTAGACCACAAAAATGTTACCTCTATTTATAGTAAAATGCAGAGTGTCTCCATTACTTTTCCTCACAAAGCTGTCTTATACTACAAGAAAACAAAGAATTGTAGATCTGAATTTACATATTCATGAATTTGGTAGTGTTTAGTCTTAGTACAAAAAGTTTCTGAGTTTTCAAGAAAATTCTGGTACATGCTAGTTGCCACTGTGCTGTGGGAACTATTAGAGTAGGTTAATTGAACGAAATGATGAGGAATGATATATAAGGAATTTGAATAATACCATTAAGAAATCTGACAAAAGTAAACCACTGGATCAACAGTTACAGGACAGACATTCTTTTTTTTTTTTTTTTTTTTTTTTTTTTGGCTTTTTTGGAGACAGGGTCTCGCTTTGTAA